>JZKD02S1616413.1:610124-623948 GCA_000966675.3 Picea glauca
TTGATGATGGTGTACTCAGGCTCCTCATAAGAACTTTCTCCTGAGAAAAGTGGCATTCATCTCTTCCCAGAAAACTTACTTTTGAAGAGAGTTCGCAGGTTGCTAATATCCTAGGATCTGAGAATGACCCATTCTCGTAGGCTTCCTTAAGCTAGGGTGCAAGCTTCTCGCACTGTGTTACATAGCTAGGGTGCGAACTTGTTCTAAAGCTTGGAAAAATGTCTCGATGGTTCTAGAAGGGAATCTTCTAGAAGAATGGGTTAGCATTCGAATGGTTATCCTTTTACTGGTTTCCCTGATATTGTGGGATCATTCTTATCCAAGTAACCATCTCATTCTCTCCTATATATTGATGGAATTCTCATGGAAAAGGTTAAGCAAGATTCATTGGAGAATTGGTGAAAGACTTATGTGAAGGACCTAGCTTGAACAGGAGCTTGGAGACTCTAGCAAGTCTATCAAGAGGAATTGGATCTTCTTCATACAAGGATCAAGAAAGTGTGTGTGTTGGAGCCAAGAGCCACCGAAAGGAAGCTTACGACATCAAGGTGATCAGGTTGTATCTTCTACTTTCAATTAATATGATACAACGGCATGTCCTTTTCCCATAAAGTCATTCTCACTTTATTGTGTAATTCCTTGATCATGCACATAAGTTGACAGTTGACTATATTTTGTTATCTTCACTTTGGTTGGTTTGTGTTGTCTTGGTATTGACCTCACGAGAGCACTGGATAGAAGCAGGAGCAACAGAGATCCTAGGAAGTGATACAAAGGTATGTTATTTGATCCTCCCTACTAGCTAATTCAATGGTCAAAACTTAGGGAAAGAGTCATGTCCTGTCCTATTTTGTTCTAGATATAGGTGGATTTAGGGAGATCTGTTAGTGTCCACACCTACCGATTAGTTCGATAACAACTAGATTTTGAGAAGAGTTTCCAACACTTGAAACAATAATTGACAAGTGCTCCAATATTAAGGATCATAGACCTAGATGAATACTTCATCGTATGCACCGATGCATGTAATGAAGGACTTGGTGGAGTCCTCAATCAAAATGGGTTTGTCATATGTTATGAATCAAGGAAGTTGAAGGATCATGAAAGAAACTATGCCACTCATGATTTGGAGTTGGCAGCGATAGTGCATGCCTTGAGGAAATTGAGACACTACCTCATGGGGAAAAGGTTTGAGCTAAGAACAAACCACAATGGTCTGAAATATTTATTTGATCAGCCAAATCTAAATGCTAGGGAAAGAGGATGGTTAAAATTTCTAAGTGAATACGACTTTTATATAAAGCACATCAAGGGGAAAGAGAATAAAGCGGCTGATGCACTCAACTAGAAGGTGCGTGAATTACATGCTACATCCATTAGCATGTATCAGACTAATATTAAAAGAAAAATTATGGAGGCTGCAAATGCAGATCTGCAATATAGAGAATTGGTAGCAATGCTATAGCAGGGTAAGATTCCACAAAAGGTGGATAATTATAATTTGGGAATAGATAGAATACTGTTGCACAAGAACAGAATTTTTGTTCCAAATGTCCAAGACTTAAAATGTATTATTTTTCATGAAATGCATAATGTTTCTTATGCAGGGCACCCTGGATATCAAAAACCTATGGCAACGATCAAAAGCCATTACTTTTGGCCAGGTATGAAGAAAGAGATTGTTGAATACATCACTAGATGTATGGAATGCCAGAAAGTTAAAGTTGAGAATAGACACCCAGCAGGGTTGCTGCAACCTTTACCCATTCCTGAATGGAAGTGGGAAGTGGTGGCAATGTATTTTATTACAGGATTTCCCAAAATAGGAAAGATGCATGATTCGATCATGGTGGTGGTGGACAAGCTTATGAAAGTTGCCCATTTTATTACACTAAAAAATACTCACAAGGTAGCAGATGTTGCTGATATTTTCATGAAGGAAGTGTCACAATTGTATGGAATTCCTAAAACAATTGTGTTTGACAGAGACCCGAAATTCACCTCGAATTTATGGAAAGGATTTGGAATGAATCTGAACTTTAGTACATCTTATCATCCTGAGTCTAATGGACAGATAGAGAGGGTGAAAAGGGTGATAGAAGATATATTGATTATGTATTTTATGGACAAACCATCGAAATGGGAAGACTACCTACACTTAGTTGAATTCGCTTACAACAATGGGTATCAGGCATCATTGAAGATGAGCCCATTTGAATCACTTGATGGTATAAAGTGCAATACTCGAGTGAGTTGGGATAATCCAGTTGATAGGACAGTAGTTGGGCCAGAGTTTCTCAAGTAGATGGAGGACCAAATGATAAAAATTAATAAGAATTTAAAAGCTTCCCAAGACAGACAGAAAATTTATGCTGATAAGAACAAAACGCACAGAGAATTCAAAGTGGGTGATCATGTTTTCTTGAAAGTAAAAGCTATTAGGAGTTTCCTGAAGCTGGGAAGCTACACCAAGTTGGCAGCCATATTTTCTGGGCCATTTGAAATCCTAGAAAAAATTGGTCCAGTTGCTTATATAATTGCATTGCTTGCATCTATGTCTGTTCATAATGTCTTCCATGTATCATTGCTAAAGAAATATATACCTGATGTTAATCATGTTATTGAATGGAATGTGATTCAGGTGGAGCAAGAAGGTGCTTTTCATGTGCATCCGGTTCACATTTTGGACCAGAAGGTCAAGAAGATCTGAAACCAAGCCATAGGGCTTGTAAAGGTCCAATGGATCTGGTACAGTCCTGAGGACACTACTTGGGAGCATGAGGATACAATGCAGGCAAAATACCCACATCTTTTTGAAGATTTTTGAAAACTCTGTTGTATATGGGTGTACGATGCACTGAGGATAGTGCATAAATAAGGGGAGGGGATTGTAATATCCCTCAGCCGAACCCAAATCTAAATGTAATATAAGTGTACTTAAGATGGTGAGTTGTTTTGACATCATTTTGTAATGCTCCTCCAATGGCATAGTGTGCGCATGAAATGTGCAGTACAAAGATGTAGTGTACACATTCTCGGATACCACGTGCAATCTGGAGGTCATCTAGCCTCGTGTATATGATATGTGTTATAGTCTAGTGAGCCATTTATTATAAGTTGGGATGCTTATGTTTTGGTATTAGGCTAGAGCGCCTAGATGTTAAAGGCCAATGCGCCTATTCTGTACATGTCTCATTATTAATATAAAATACATCGTTGCATGCAGACCGACCATGATAAAAGAGATGGGGGACTGAAATTCACGAGTTAGGGAAAAGGGGGGGGAAACATTAAGGGAAAGGGCTAAGATAGAGATCTTAGGCCAAAAAGGAATATTATACTAATATTTCCTAAAACATAAAGTATGGATAATTATTTTATCCTAAGTTCTAAAGTTGGGGACAAGTGGACCAAAGTAGCTTCCAACATGACAAGTGTCAATTTGGGGACATCCATTCATATCATGCGGACTTAGCTCATTTGGTCACTTTTCACAAGGATTCTTACCAGTAGCTTGACCATCATTCTCACCATCACATTCATGATCAGTTTTCATGGTGATTCCTTCCATCATTCAGTTATCCAGTCAATGATTCCATGACCATTTTCATTCACGTGGTTCATTATCCTTGAGACATCCATTTAACTATATCTGAGCATGTTTCCATAACCTTTTCCAGTTGATGTACCTAGTTAACTTGGAGAAAGATTGAAGAAGTGGGTTGTCAGGCCCGTGATAAATTATTCGAGTGAGAGAATTGTTGGGGATTGATTCTCGAATGTGCTAAACTGCAGCTACAGTGCTCTAAGACTTCCAGTCCGGCCTATTGCTGAAGCCCTAGAAGGGAAGTGGGGCAGCTGAGGGACTGTAGAGTAGAGAAGGGGCACACTTCCTTGGGTGGGACAGGCATGTGGGGAATGAGAGGTTGTAGGTTGTTATTTGAGTGAGCACCTAAGAAGGAGTCTTTCCTGTTGTCCATGAGCCTTATTCTGGTTAGGAGCCCTTTATCCAGGTGGAGTTCAGTCCCAGCTCGGGGGTGACTCATTGTTGAGAGTGATGAACAGTGTAGTCTAAGGCTGGGAGGTTTGTGGACAGTCTATATGTAGTTGGTGACAATATTTCCAAGATAAGTACCAATCATATGATAAAATTATATGTTGCATTGTTACTTACATGCTTATGTTACAATTTATCATATATGTGATTATAATTGCCTGTATGTTTATGGGTATTTCCCTGTATATGTTGCATATATGTTTTTATTGTTATTTCAGTATGAAATCATATATTACATAATGTAATTGTGTGTTTATTTTTATATGTAAAGATTTCGCAAGAGTGATGTATGTATATGTTTAATTTGAATGTAGTTTGAAGAGAAAATTTATGTGGCATAACTCAGTTGAATACTGGGTATGTTACCGTATGTTCCATGGTAAGAGAATGAAAGTGTTCCCTAGAGTAGCATGGCTCGGCCTGTTAAAGGATGGGGATGTTACCAAATGGTATTAGAGCATGAGACATTGCTCTGGAGTGGAATTCCCCAACCTGTGGGTGGTCGGGGGACGTTACACTATTCCTGCACAGGGGGAAAACTTAGGAATTTCTTTCCCACAAGGACCTTGGAATCCATGGTGGGGATCAGTTCGCTTGTCAAGGATGTCGACTGGGGGAAACCCCTTCCATAGCCAATGGAACCCCGGGCAAGGCTTAACACCTATGCTCGTCGGATCGGTAGGGGGAAACCTTCCCAAAGTCCTTGGAATGTGATGCAAGCCCAACCCTTTACGTCCTATTATGGGAGTCAGCTAATGACGTCTCAACAAGAATAGAATCTGTATGATGGTCATGGCCATGGTTATTACTAGAACCCTGGCTAGCAACCTAACTTTTCTTGGCAACCTGGTGCCAGCCAAACTCCAGGATCCTTTTTCCCTAGTTACAATCAACAACCCAAATTATCGTTTCTGGAAACTCTACACTTGTCAGACTTGACAAGGTTATTAAACGACCCCATCTGTCACAATCCGCATTGGCCTCCTATGCTAACCAAGTTCCCTTTGGACATCCAAAAGTTAGAGGCCAATCCTAACGAAGATAAATGTGATCATGTGACTACCTTCCATTTATGGTGCTCATCCAACTCTTTGAGAGATGACTTCATCCAATTGCATTTGTTTCAATGCACTCTCATAGGGAGTGTTTCAAAATGGTACATTGAGCTCAACCACTCAAGATACTCTTCCTTCAGCAAATTGGAAATGGATTTCTTAAACCATTTCCAATTACCTATGAGATACGATGTCGGCATCGAATTGCTAGACAACTTTGAGCAGATGAAAGCAGACCATATCTCAGATCACATCCAAGAATGGAGACATCTGAAGAGTTTGATAAAATTTCCAGTCCCACCAACATTTTTGCTTGAGTGGTTCCTTAATTCTTTGGTACCCCAGTTATCTAAAGACATCGTAAACTCAGGGGTCTTCTCAGAGGAAGAAGCAATAATGAGAGCCCAACAGTTAGAACTGATTTACTCTCAGTCCGGTTTACTTTACAAAGTTTTACCAGACGCATCATGGTTGATACTTGACAAGACCAGATGGATATCTGGACCACATGTCGATGGTATTGTTGGTTCAGCACAATCAAAGCTTGTTGATCAACTATCGAATCAATTGCAGAAATTATGAATACAACAGACAGTGGCCAGCCAGACCATTGGTTCGACTGCTCCCCCTACTCAAACATCGGATGTACATAGTGTGCAATTGACAAACCTGAAGGCCACCCAACAGCTTGACAGAAAGAAGAAGCAATGAAAGAAGGGTAAGGGGGATAAGAAACCTACCAATAATGTTGGCGAGGGCAACACTGAAAAGAAGAAGTCGAAGTATCCCTGTAATATTTGCAAGGAAGACCATCTGACTCACCAGTTTCCATGGCTTGCGGAGGCCCAGAAGCTATTGGCACAGTAGAAGCCTGTCATGTTAACGAATCCATTTTTGCATGGGGAAAATTTAGCTCCAGCCTCTTCAAGCACGGAAGGGGTCGGTCAAGGACCCCCTCCGTCTTCAAGTAATCCTTCGTTCATGAATGTGTACATGATGAAAGGTAGCATCGCCATAATGACTAGAACACACGACTATAGGATGCCAAACACCTTTAATAAGGGTAAAGAAGCTGAAAACCCATCTCTTCCTCTCTAGATTGAGAATATGTTGGGAGAAATAATGACACACATGCCCAAAGGTGCGTTCAAGAAATATTCTCACAACTAAAATGCAAGGGCTGCCTAGAACTACTCTGTGGTGGAGGATTTGTCACAAACCCCTTGTGCAATGTCATCTTTGGAAGTCCTTCAAAGCTGCCCTTCCTAGATAAAGGCTCTGTTAGTTGCCTTAGGATCTGTTGAGACTTGTAATCTACAAATGATCATGCTTGATACGATCGACTTAAAACCTCGTCTTCCTTACCACGTAGTGTTTTAGATAGTAGTGGCTTACACCACAAAAATTTTTACTCAGAACATTTTTCGCATGATGGTTGATGAGGGTGCCTAGACATGCATGATGTCTTTGGCATGTTGGAAGGCCATTGGCCAACCCATTTTGTCCCTATCACCTACTCTTCTTTTCACTTTCGATGGTCATTCATTCCGACCACATGGAATCATCCCCTCTTTTCCCTTGTAGTTAGGAGGGAATATTGTGTGCATCAAAGTTGAAGTGTTCGATGCATCTCTCAACTACAATCTTTTTTTAGGAAGGAGTTGGACCTACACTATGCAATAAGTGTTCGTGACATTTTTTTGGGTCTTATTGCTTCCACACGAGGGTCGGATAGTGACTATTGATCATTTATCCTTCTCCCATCTTGGCCCTTCATCAGTGGTATCCACGGTCCCAATGATTGATAACCCTTATCTCGACATCATCAATGTAGGGGTTGGTTTGTGCACACCTTTGATGGGTATTTTCGATTACCTACCTCCAACCAACAATTTCCATTACATGTTGACTATCCCTGACCAGCCTAGGCCAGAAATATTTCAAATCTTATCGTTTTGCACGAATTACTTTAACAATCCGTGGACTCTTCCTTCCCCATCAACCACGATGGAAGGGACAGGGCACCATGGCATGGCCATGAATTTTTCTGCAGCAAAATTTGTGTACTCTATAGTTCATCAAGCTTCCACCAACCCCGTTCTGACTCCCACACAGGAGTTAGATTCGGTTCTCAAGCCTAGTTGGGCTCAAGGTTCCCTCACTGATACTGATTCTTTATACTTAGTCTTTCCCTCATACGAGGTGATTATTGAGGCAATGACTGGTCCAGACAAACCCTGGGATGATCTTTATCACTGATCTTACTTCCTCCCAGAGTTAAGAAGAATTGAAGCAGGTGAATTCACTCTAAATATGACTAGAGATAAGGCTTGTCCTATCAATCCTTTGGCTATGCATGTTGTTTACGCTGAAGGAAATATGGAAAAAATTTATCAAACAATACCTATCAATATCTCCAAAATCCCTAGCATCATGGAGAATATCTTCGTCGGAGCAGACTGCTCCCTCGAAGAGATTCAAATCTATATGAATTTATTTAAGGAATATTGCGATGTGTTTGTCTGGTCTTATGAGAAAATGCCAGGCATTATTTCTCTCGGAAAACTTCTCACATGTCGGCTAATTGGGCATGTTATGCAAAAAACCCATTTTGTATACTTGTAATGTTCATTTCCAGCACTCCAGAATATTCATACAAAATCAAAGTATAATTTTGTGTACGAAAATCAATCAATAAATCACCAGTTTTGTTAATTAAATGAAAGGGTGCAACACTTTATTGCTAAAATATACAATGGTTCAACCTTATACCTTTTTAAAAGTATATAAGTAGAAAAATAAGGTGAAAGTAAAGTGTCTATGTGGTCTACATCAGAAGATTAGAAACAAGTACATAGTCCAAAGAAGAAATTTGAAGATACTTATGAAGTGAGGGTGGAAGGGTGGAGCAAGGAAGGACTAATGTCCTTTACTGATTAAATTTTAAAGATAGGAAATTGATGCTTCCTAGGGTTGGTTCCCTAAACAAGGGAGTTGGTGCTTCCTAGGGTTGGTTCCATAAAACAAGGGAGTTGGTGCTTCCTAGCATTGAATCCCTAAAAAAGGAGATTGGTGTCTCCCAATCATTATTGTAACTTGTATTATTGTACTGATTTTATATTCAAGTTTATTGTTGTTGATCAATTGTTTTCAATAAGTTAAAATTATTAAAATTTTAAATAATTAACCAACATTGATTCACCCCCCTATCAGTATTGACCAAGTTTCCAACAATTGGTATCAAAGAAGGTTCCTTCTGCATAGATTAACAACTGGAAGGTAGATTCTAAGGCAATGGATCTCCAAGAGGGAATGTCTTCCAACAAAGCATCTTTGTTCAAAGAAAATGATTATGCATTCTAGAATGTGAGAATGAAAATCTATCTCATGGCCCATGAATGTGAGTTTTGGAAATCTATTGAAAGTGGTTATATTACACCATCTACCCCACCTATTGATACTATTGAAAAGAACTTATGCAATGACAATTCAAGAGAATTCAATGTTATTCTAGGAGGATTAAGAAATCCTATATTTGTAAAGGTAATGCATTGTAAGTCATCAAAAGAGATTTGGGACAAAATGAAGGTCATATATGAATGAGACATCAAATTCAAGGAAGAAAAAACACAAACTTATAGAACTCATTTTGAAAATTTGAAAATGAAGGAGGAAGAAAACATATCTAAATATCTTCAAAGAGTTGATGAAATTGTCAATTCAATCAAAGCATTAGGTGAAGAAATCAAAGACAAACCAATTATCCAAAAGATCTTGAGATCATTACCTATGAGGTATGATGGAAAAATTTCTACTCTTGAAGAGAGACCAGATCTTGACAAGCTCACAGTGGATGAACTACATGGAATCCTCACAACATATGAGATGAGAATAGGAAACGAAAAAAAAAAATCAAAAGGAGAAACAACCTTCAAGGCATCAAAAATAAAGGAAGAAGCAGAAGCAGGTACCTAATGAAGATTTATCAGATATATATGATGAAGAAGAGTCTAACTTTATGAAGAAACTCAAGAAAGGTATTGGTAAATACAAGGAGAAATTTCCTCTGATATGCTTCAATTGTGGCAAAGTTGGGCACTTTGGTAACAAATGTCCATATCCCAAGTAGGAGGATAGTGATGATGAAGAAATTCAGAATCATAAAGAACATAAGAAGGATAAGATAAAGAACAAAAATAAATACTTCAAACAAAATAAGAATCTCTACACCAAAGAGGACAGTAGTTCTTCTGAATAAAGTAAAGATGAAGATTCAGAGCTTCTATTTATCGGAATGAACACTTAGAATAATGATGTAGATGATGAATAAAAACTGTGAATTTGAAGGAGAAGCAGACCTAGAAGCATAACTAATTAGTTCTCTGGGAAAACTTCTCACATGTCAGCTAATTGGGCATGTTCTGCACAAAACCAATTTCATAGACTTGTAATATTCATTTCCAGCACTCCAGAATATTCATACGAAATCAATGTATAATTTTGTGTACGAAAATCAATTAATGAAATCACCAATTTTGTTAATTAAATGAAGGGGTGCAATGTTTCATTACTAAAAGATACAATGGTTCAAACTTATACCTTTTTTAAAGTATATAAGTTGAAAAATAAGGTGAAAGGAAAGTGTCTATGTGCTCTACATCAGAAGATTAGAAACAAGTACAAATTCCAAAGAAGAAAGTTGAAGATTCTTATGAAGTGAGGGTGGAAGGGTGGAGCAAGGAAGGACTAATTTCCTTTACTGATTAAATTTTGAAGACGGGAAATTGGTGCTTCCTAGAGTTGGTTCCCTAAACAAGGGATTTGGTGCTTCCTAGGGTTGGTTCCATAAAACAAGGGATTTGGTGCTTCCTAGCATTGAATCCCTGAAAAAGGAGATTGGTGTCTTCCAATCATTATTGTAACTTGTGTTATTGTATTGATTTTATATTCAAGTTTATTTTTGTTGATCAATTGTTGTTAATAAGTTTAAATTTTTAAAAGTTTAAATAATTAACCAACATTGGTTCACCCCCCTATCAATATTGACCAAGTTTCCAACAATTGGTATCAGAGCAGGTGCCTTCTGCATAGTTTAACAACTGGAAGGTAGATTATGAGGCAATGTATCTCCAAGAGGGAATGTCTTCTAACAAAGCATCTTTGTTCAAAGCGAATGTTTATGCATTCTAGAGTGTGAGAATGAAAATTTATCTCATGGCTCATGGATGTGATGTTTGGAAATCTATTGAAAGTGGTTATATTGCACCATCTACCCCACCTATTGATACTACTGCAAAGAATTTATGCAATGACAATTCAAGAGAATTCAATGCTATTCTAGGAGGATTAAGCAATCCTATATTTGTAAAGGTAATGCATTGTAAGTCAGCAAAAGAGATTTCAAACAAACTGAAGGTCATATATGAAGGAGACATCAAAGTCAAGGAAGAAAAAACACAAACCTATAGAACTCATTTTGAAAATTAGAAAATGAAGGAGGAAGAAAACATATCTGAATATCTTCAAAGAGTTGATGAAATTGTCAATTCAATCAAAGCATTAGGTGAAGAACTCAAAGACAAACCAATTGTCCAAAAGATATTGAGATCATTACCTATGAGGTATGATGCCAAAATTTCTACCCTTGAAGACAGACCAGATCTTGATAAGCTCACAGTGGATGAACTACATGGGATCCTCACAGCATATGAGATGAGAACAAGAAAAGAAAAAACATCAAAAGGAGAAACAACCTTCAAGGCATCAAAAATAAAGGAAGAAGGAGAATAAGGTACCTAATGAATATTTATCAGATATATATGATGAGTAAGAATCTAACTTTATGAAGAAACTCGAGAAAGGTATTGGTAAATACAAGGGGAAATTTCCTCTGATATGATTCAACTGTGGCAAAGTTGGACACTTTGGTAACAAATGTCCATATCCCAAGTAGGAGGATAGTGATGATGAAGAAATTCAGAATCATAAAGAACATAAGAAGGATAATATAAAGAACAAAAATAAATACTTCAAAAAGAAGAAGAATCTCTACACCAAAGAGGAAAATATCTCTTATGAATAAAGTGAAGATGAAGATTCAGAGCTTCTATTTATGGGAATGAACACTTAGAATAATGATGCAGATGATGAATAAAAACTGTGAATTTGAAGGAGAAGTAGACCTAGAACCATAAGTGATTAGTTCTCTGGAGGAACTAAGATAGTATAAAAAGAAGAACAAGCTACTCAAGGCACAACTTCAATATTTTGAAGAATCACATCAATCAATAGAAATAGATTCATCAAGAACCATCAATCAATTAGAACAGATCATCAGTGATTTGAAGTCCCAACTCCTAGAAGCCTAAAGAATTGAAGAATTCATTTTAAAACAATGCAATGATAGAGAAAACGTATGTGAGAATCTAGAAGTTGAGATTGAGCTTCTAAAAGGTGAACTTGAGAAAGAAAAGAAGGCATCAAAATTTGAAAATAGTTCAAAGATCTTGGATGAAATTCTTAGTAGTCATAAGTCACCAAACAAAAAGACTGGTTTGGGATACACCCAAGACTCAACTTCTACATCACAAGGATATGTCAAAAGACCAATCAATTATGTAGATTCTCTTAAAATCTATAATATCCCTCGGCCGAAACCAATTGTAAATGTAATATAAGTGTACATAAGTCGGTGAGTTGTTTTAACATCATTTGGTAATGCATTCCATGCAGCATAGTGTGCACATGAACTGTGCAGTAAAATGATGTAGTATGCACATTCTTGGATACTGCGTGCAGTAACTAAAGTGTGTGCAGTATGGAGGACAACGAGCCTCATGTATATGATTTGGGTTATAGGCTGGTGACCCAATTATTATAAGTTGGGATGCTTATGTTTTGGTATTAGACCGGAACACCTAGATGTCAAATGCCAATGCATCTATTTTGTACATGACTCATGATTAATATAAAATACATCATTGCACGCAGACCGACCATGATAAAAGAGATGGGGGACTGAACTTCACCAGTTAGGGAAAGGGAGGGCCAAAAGTCAAGGGAATATTATATTAATATTTCCTAAAGTATAAAGTATGGATAATTATTTTATCATAAGTTCTAAAGTTGGGGACAAGTGGACCAAAGTAACTTCCGATATGACAAGTGTCAAGTTGGGGACATGCATTCATAGCGTGGGGGACTTATCTCATTTGGTCACTTTTTCACAAGGATTTTTTGGGACCAATAGCTTGACCATCATTCTCACCATCACTTTCATGAGGAGTTTCACAATGATTCCTTCCTTCACTCAGTTATCCAATCAATGATTCCATGACCATTTTCACTTGTGCATTCTGTTATCCTTGAGATAGCCATTTCACCATTTCTAAGCCTATTCCCATAGCCTTTTTTGGTTGGTGTACTTGGTTAGCTTGGAATGGGATTGAAGAAGTGGGTTTTCAAGCCCGTGAGTAATTCTCTAAGAGTGAGAATTGTTGGGGATTGATTCCCGAAGGTGCTAAACTGCAGCTACAGTGCTCTAAGACTTCTGATCTGGCCTATTGTTGAAGCCCTGGAAGAGAAGTGGGAAAGTTGAGAGACTAATGAGAAGAGAAGGGGCACACTTCCTTGGATGGGACAGGTATGTGGGGAATGAGAGGTTATAGGCTGTTAGTTGAGTGAGCACCTGAGAAAGAGTCTTTCTTGTTGTCCATGAGCCTTAGCCTGGTTAGGAATCCTTTACCCAGGTGGAGTTCAGTCCCAGCTCGGGGGTGACTCACTGTTGAGAGCGATGAATAGTGTAGTCTAAGGATAGGAGGTTCGTGGAGGGTTTATACGTAGTTGGTGACAAACTTTCCAAGCTAAGTACCAATCGTATGATAAAACGATATGTCGCATTGTTATTTACATGCTTATATTATGGTTTATCATATATGTGATTATAATTGCATGTATGTTTATGGGTATTTTCTTATATATATTGCATATCAGTGGTTACTGTTATTTCAGTATAGAGTCGTATATTACAGATGTAATGGTTTGTTTATGTTTATATTTAAATATTCTGCAAGAGTACTGTATGTATGTGTTTAAGTTGCATGCAGTTTTAAGAGAAAGTTTATGTGGCATAGCTCAGTTGATTACTAGGTATGTTACTGTATGTTCTGCAATAAGAGAATGAAAGTGTTCCCTAGAGTAGCATGGTCCGGCCTGTATAAGGTTGGGGATGTTACCAACTAGTGGTAGAGCATGAGATATTGCTCTGGAGTGGTGACCATAGCCCGCAGGTGGTCGGGGGAACGTTACAAATTGGTATCAAAGCTTCAGTTCAACACTAAGACTGGATGGGCTAGAGGGGTTCAGTTGAACTGAATATTCACAAAAGAGTAACTTCAAAGTGACCCAAAATTCAGTCATGGAGCGTGCATGGAAAATGTTTGTGTGCTAGCACGCAAGGTAAATTTTTGGCACCGTGCTGGAAAACATTGGCATGCAAGTGTGCATGGTAAATTATAGCACTGCGTGGAAGATCATTATGTGCGGATGCACTGGCTGAATGTTTCCCTGCGCGGTGAGAACGCACATAGTAATGTGCACATTGTTAGAAAAACAGGACCGCGGAGCAATAAAATAAAACAAATGCAGAAACAAAACATAGAAGACACACAATACAAGAGAGACATAGATTTACGTGGTTCACCCAGTGTGGGC
>JZKD02S1616413.1:630504-644198 GCA_000966675.3 Picea glauca
GAGTTTTATATTCCTTTGATTGAGATAGATGAAAGTGAAATATAAGATTACAAGAAAAGCATACTATAAAAGAAAATAAGATTCATAACACCACCATATATAAATTTGTAATAAACATTGTAAAATTTGCTTCTGTATTTATATAATCATATTAATCACAAAATTACAAAAGGGGGAGGACAATAGTTAGCCTGTTGTAAAAAGGGTCATTTAAGAACATGCCTATCATCTCTGGTGCTCCTTACCTCCGCTACTGGTTGTTCAAAAATTCGCAGAAACATGCTTAATTTTAGTTGAAGACTCACTTCAGCTTAGCGATCTCCTCCTTTAAAGAATCTAACCAGACCGATTGATTCTCTCCAACACTTTTGGCCGCTTCATTCATGGATTCCTCCTTATTCTACCGCTTGCTCCTTTTATTCTTAGCGGCTGGCCTGTTGATGACTAAATCCTTCATAGTGGGATTAAGCCTAACTTCCAACTGCAAGTCTATAGCCAGCTCTATGTGGAATTTAGTTGCTAGAATGTGCGCAAGCACCCTTTCCTCCTTATTTGCAGGAAAGTCTAGCATGTTGCCCGAATAACCAGTCTCACTCGATTTAGCCTTTTCCATGTATCTCAAGTTGTGGATACCAAAATGATTTTACAGAGAGAAGATAGTCAAGCAATTTGGAGATTACTTCAGTTATGGATACGCAGACTTTGGTTATGGATATGTGGATACCTTCATACTTGAGGATTGGTAGTTATAGAATTCTAATTATGATGTGCAGACAGATTACGTACAAGAGCGTTGGGTTTCCATGCTCAGCTAATCCATTTTGAATGATTATCTTTTGAGTTCATTACATGGTGGCGTTCAACTGACGTCACATGGCTGTGAAGTACCGAATGAGTGAAGTAGAGTTATCTGACTAACCGTCGCCCACTCCACGAGTGGTGGATTTGACATGTCAAGACACGTGATACCACATCTTGGTGAAAGTGGTTTTGGAAAACCACCTTCTTGCACAGATGTATCTATGAAGTCATTACATGTCTGTGTTTTCAAGACTTGGGTCTTATCTAGAATTGTTATGGTGATAACACTAGGAAATCGAGAGAGATAATTCTGATAAGTTTCGATGGCTGCACGTTTTGTAGAATTAACAACTAGATTATATCAGACCAATGCAGAGTCCATAGGAATGGAAGAATCATAGGGGAATTACAGTCAACAAGATGAGAGCAGAGGGGTGGATGTCCATTTGGGCATTGAAGGAACAAACTCCAACGAACATGGAGAAGAAAGGAATGGAAATATGAATATGGTTGAGACCATTAAGAATTTGTAGAAGGATGTCCAAAGCCATAAAGCTGGTAATGAAAGGCTTATGAAAAACAAAGAGCAACAAGATGACTTCAACATGAAGTTATTGGAGGGCTTGAATAGGATAGAAATAAATTGGTTAAGGAGAGTGGCTCAAGTAAATCTGGGACTCAGAAGCCTTCAGAGGAGAAAAGAAACGAAAAAAGTGTTAGTAGACATCACCATCATTCCCCAAGGCATTCAAATAAAAGAGCAGACAAAAAATCAAGTCTATCCCCTATCAGAAGGTATAAGAGATCCAGGGTGGATGAGTTGTGAGGAGAAATGAACAAAATCAAACCTCCTATATTAAATGGTGAGCACAAGAAGGATGAAGATGCAGAAACATGGTTTTTGGGCATGAGAAAGTATTTTCAATTGCATAATTATTCTTCTCATGCAGAAAGTAGAATTTCTATATACCAACTCAAAGGAAAGGCCTCCATGTGGTGGGATCAATTTGTGCAGGTGCAGCACATTGTAGAGAAAAAATTTACTTGGAGGGAATTCAAGAAGTATTTTAGGAAGAAGTACTTGACTAAGAGGTACTATGACAAGAAAATGAAAGAGTTATTTGAAATCAAGCTTGGACGTATGACCATAGATGAATATGAGACAAGGTTTCTGGAACTGTTGAAGTATGTCTCTTTCATCAAGGATGAGACAGTCAAAATTCAAATGTATTTGAGTGGATTGCCATCGTTCATTAGTGACAAAATACAATATGATGATCCCGAGACATTAGAAGAGACCATAAAGAGAGATAAATGCCTATATGATCAGCAGAAAGCAAGGCCATCTTTCCAAAAGTCTTGGGAGGAAAATAAGAAATTCAATATGGATCAGAGGAAGAAGGGAGATAAGACACTAAGGTTGTGCATTGACTTCAGACAATTGAATAAAGTGACTGTTAAGAACAAGTATCCTCTACCAAGGATTGATGATCTCTTTGATCAATTGAAGGATGCAAAAATATTTTCAAAGATAGATCTCAGATCAGGATACCATCAGGTAAGGATTAAAGAAGAATATATCAACAAGACTGCCTTTAGGACAAGGTATGGTCATTATGAGTTCACAGTGGTGCCATTTGGGTTGTCTAATGCACCAGTTGTTTTCATGTGCTTAATGGATGGTATTTTTCGAGAGTATTTGGACAAGTTTGTCATTGTATTTTTAGATGACATTCTTATATATTCCAAGTCAGAGGAAGATAATGAACATCATTTGAGGATGGTGTTGAAAGTATTAAGGGAACATCAGTTGTATGCCAAATTGAGCAAGTGCTCATTTTATCAGAAATAGATTCATTATTTGGGGCATATCATTTCAAAGGATGGGATAACAGTGGATCCTGAGAAGATAGAGGCCATTAGAGAATGGTCAGCACCGAAGAATGTGACGGACGTGAGATCATTATTGGGTCTTGCAGGCTACTACAGAATATTTATTGTAGGATTCTCAAATATTGCACACCCAATCACTTCTTTGCAAAGAAAGGAAGTGAAGTTTCAGTGGACACTGGATTGCGAGAAGAGTTTCCAACACTTGAAACAATTATTGACAAGTGCTCCAATATTAAGGATCACAGACCTAGATGAAGACTTCATTGTATGCACCGATGCATGTAATGAAGGACTTGGTGGAGTCCTCAGTCAAAATGGGTTTGTCATATGTTATGAATCAAGGAAGTTGAAGGATCATGAAAGAAACTATGCCACTCATGATTTGGAGTTGGCAGCGATAGTGCATGCCTTGAGGAAATGGAGACACTGCCTCATGAGAAAAAGGTTTGAGCTAAGAATAGAACATAATGGTCTAAAATATTTATTTGATCAGTCAAATCTAAATTCTAGGAAAAGAAGATGGTTAGAATTTCTAAGTGAATATGACTTTGATATAAATCACATCAAGGGGAAAGAGAATAAAGCAGTTGATGCACTCAACTAGAAGGTGCATGAATTACATGCTACAACCAATAGCATGTATCAGACTGATATTAAAAGAAAAATTTTGGAGGCTACAAATGCAGATCAGCAATACAGAGAATTGGTAGCAATGCTACAATAGGGTAAGATGCCACGAAAGGTGGATAATTATAATTTGGGAATAGATGGAATATTGTTGTGCTGAAACAAAAGTTTTGTTCTAAATGTCCAAGACTTGAAACGTATGATTTTGCATGAAATTCATAATGTTTTTTAAGCAGATCACCCTGGATATCAGAAAACCATGGCAGTGATCAAGAGCCATTACTTTTGGCTAGGTATGAAGAGAGATATCGCCGAGTAGATCGTTATATGTATGGAATTCCATAAAGTTAAAGCTGAGAATAGGCACCCAGTAGGGTTGCTGCAACCTTTACCCATTCCTAAATGGAAGTGGGAAGTGGTGACAATGGATTTTATTATGGGATAGCCTAGAACAGTCAAGATGCATGATTCGATCATGGTGGTCGTGTACAAGCTTACAAAATCTGTCCATTTTACTCCACTGAAAACTACTCACAAGGTAGCAGATGTTGCTAATATTTTTATGAAGGAAGTGGCACAATTGCACGAGATTCCTAAAACAATTGTGTCGACCCGAAATTCACTTCGAAATTCTGGAAAGGGTTGTTCAAAGGATTCAAAATGAATCTGAACTTTAGTACATCTTATCATCCTGAGTTTGATGGACAGACAGAGAGGGTGAACAGAGTGAAAGAATATATACTGACAATGTATGTGATGGACAAACCATCGAAATGGGAAGACTACCTACACTTGGTAGAATTCACTTACAACAATGGGTATCAGGCATCATTGAAGATGAGCCCATTTGAAGCACTTTATGGAAAAAAGTGTAATACGCCAGTGAGTTGGGATAATTCAGTTGATAGGACAGTAGTTGGGCCAGAGTTTCTCAAGGAGATGGAGGAACAAATGATAAAAATTAAGCAGAATTTAAAAGCTTCCCAAGATAGATAGAAAAGTTATGCCGATAAGAACAAAACCCACATAGATTTCAAAGTGGGTGATCATATTTTCCTGAAAGTAAAAGCTAACAGGAGTTCCCTAAAGATAGGATGTTGGGCCAAATTGGTAGATAGATTTTGTGGACCATTTGAAGTCCTAGAGAGGATTGGTCTAGTTGGTTATATGATTTCATTGCCTGCATCTATGTCTGTTCATAATGCCTTCCATGTATCATTTCTAAAGAAACATATACCTGATGATAATCATGTTATTGACTGGAATGTGATTTAGATGGAGTAAGAAGGCGCTTTTCAAGTGCATCTGGTGCACATTTTGAACCAAAAAGTCAAGCAGCTTCAGAATCGAGCCATAGGGCTTGTAAAGGTTCAATGGAACTGGTACATTCCTGAGGATGCAATGTGGACATAATACATGCATATTTTTTAGGATTTTTGAAAGCTTTGTTGTATATGAGTGTATGATGCACTGAGGACAGTGCATAAATAAGGGGAGGGGATTGTAATATCCCTTGAACGAACCCAATTGTAAATGTAATATAAGTGTATGTAAGTTGGTGAGTTGTTTTGACATCATTTGTTAATGCATGCCATGTGGCATAGTGTGTGCATGAACTGCGCAGTAAAATGATGTAGTATGCACATTCTCGGATACCGTGCACAGTAACTAAAGTGTGCACAGTATGAAGGACAACAAGCCTCGTGTATATGATATGTGTTATAGGCTAGTGACCCAGTGATTATAAGTTGGGATGCTTCTATTTTGGTATTAGGCTGGAACGCCTAGATGTCAAAGGCCAATGCATCTATTTTGTACATGACTCATGATTAATATAAAATACATCGTTTCACATAGACTGACCATGATAAAAGAGATGGGGGGATGAAATTCACCAGTTAGGGAAAGGGAGGGCCAAAAGTCAAGGGAATATTATATTAATATTTCCTAAAGTATAAAGTATGGATAATTATTTTATCCTAAGTTCTAAAGTTGGGGACAAGTGGACCAAAGTAACTTCTGATATGACAAGTGTCAAGTTGGGGACATGTATTCATATCGTGGGGGACTTTTTCATGGGGATTTTTTGTGACCAGCAGTTTGACCATCATTTTCACCATCACTTTCAAAAGGAGTTTCAAAGTGATTCCTTCCTTCACTCAATTATCCAGTCAATGATTCCATGAACATTTTCACTCATGAATTGCATTATCCTTGAGACATCCATTTCACCATTTCTGAGCCTGTTCCCATAGCCTTTTCCGGTTGGTGTACCTGGTTATCTTGGATCCGGATTGAAGAAGCGGGTTGTCAGGCCTATGAGAAATTCTTCGAGTGTGAGAATTTTTGGGGATTGATTCCCGAAGGTGATAAAATACAGCTACAATTCTCTAATACTTCCGGTATGGCATGTTGCTAAAGCCTTAGAAGGGAAGTGGGGCAGTCGAGGGATTGTTGAGCAGAGAAGGGGAAAACTTCCTTGGGTGGGGCAGGCATGTGGGGACTGAGAGGTTGTAGGTTGTTAGTTTAGTGAGCACCTGAGACAGAGTCTTTCTTGTTGTCCATGAGCCTTAGCCTGGTTAGGAATTCTTTACCTGGGTGGAGTTCAGTCCGAGCTCGAGGGTGATTCACTGTTGAGAGTGATGAACAGTGTAGTCTAAGGGTGGGAGGTTCATGGATTGTCTATATGCATTTTGTGACAACATTTACAAGATAAGTACCAATCGTATGATAAAATGATATGATGCATTGTTATTTACATGCTTATATTACGGTTTATCATATATGTGATTATAATTGCCTGTATGTTTATGGGTATTTTCTTGTATATGTTGCATATCAGTGGTTATTGTTATTTTAGTATATAGTCATATATTACAAAATGTAATGGTTTGTTTATGTTTATATGTAAATCTTCTGCAAGAGTACTGTATGTATGTGTTTAAGTTGCATGCAGTTTTAAGAGAAATTTTATGTGACATAGCTCAGTTGATTACTGGGTATGTTATCGTATGTTCCACAGTAAGAGAATGAAAGTGTTCCCTAGAGTAGCATGGTCCAACCTGTATAAGGCTAGGGATGTTACCAACTAGTGACAGAGCATGAGAGATTTCTTTGGAGTGGTGACCCCAGCCCGCAGGTGACCGGGGGAACATTATAAAATCCCCTTAAGAAGAGAAGATAATAAGGAAAGGATGATGGCATTGGCAACCATCCCAAATAAACATAAATCAACACCCCCTACTAAAGAGAAAGATGAAAAGAAGAATATAATCACCAGAATAAATACCTCTAACAAATATCAGTATATCTTCCCTGGATATTTCTATTCCTACAATAATTTTGGACACAACCTAGTACATTGTAAATCCTATAGAAGGTGCAATCCAAAAAATGTACAAAGAAGTCAGAAGATCAATAGAAAGAAAATAAACTATAATTCATTCTCTCCATTACAATATTACAATATGTAATGCCTCAAATGTAATAATTATGGACATGAAGCTAGTGAATGTAGATTGTCAAAGTATTTTAAAGAGATAAATATTCCCAACAATCAAAAAGTATGGAAGAAAAAGAAAGTAGAGAAAACAGAGTGTAAAGTAGCCCTATATGACAAAAACAAAGGATGTCAATGGTATATATATATATATATATATATAGTGGATATTCTAAACACATTAATGGAGATCAAAGAAAATTTCTCAAGTTAACGAAGAAAGAAAAAGGAAAATTCACCTTTGGAGATAATTTGTCAGCCAAGATACCTAGAAAAGGCATTGTTAGCCTAGGGAATAACAAGGCCAAATAAGAAAATGTACTTTTAGTAGAAAATATTAATCCTAATATCCTACGTGTAATTCAAACATGTGATCAAGGTCACATACTTACCTTTGATTCCCAGAAATGTGAGATAAGAAGAGAATATACAAGGAAGCTAGTGGTAGTTGCACCAAGAATATCTAGCAATGTGTAAATCCTTGACATGGAAGGAGAAGAAAAAAATTTCTTAGGTCAAGAAGATGAAATTTGGCTATGGAATAGAAGGTTCATATATATAACCTTTCACAACTTAATAAAATCCAATAAGGAGGAGGCAGTAAAAGATCTGCAAAAAATTATAAAGCCTTCAAATCCTATTTGTAAACATTGTCAAATAGGGAAGTAGACAAAAGTCAGGTTCAAGACAAAAGAGAATTCTTCATCAAGACCCTTGGAGCTTTTTCACACTACCCTATGTGGTCCTACTAGAACTAAAAGTATACATGGACAAAATTACTTTATGTTGGTCATTGATGACTACACAATAATGACATGGGTATACTTTCTAAAGGATAAGTCAAAAGCCTTTGAAACATTTAAGGCATACAAACCCTTTGTAGAAAATGAAACAGATATCAAAATTAAATGTCTGACACCATACAATGAAGGAGAATTCACCTCTAAAGAGTTCATTAATATTTTTGAAGATCATGGAATCAACATACAATTTTCATCTCCCAGGACTCCTCAATAGAATGGAGTGGTTGAAAGGAAGAATAGAATTGTCCATGAAGATGAAAGAACCATGTTGAATGAATCCAAACTTCTAGATAATTTTTGGAGAGATGCAATATACACATTAGTTCATATACTCAATCGAGAACAATTGACACCTAACCATGACAAAAGACCATATGAACTCTGGTTTGGTAGGCCAGCATTAGTGAAACACTTTAGAGCCTTTGGAAGTAAATGTTACATCGAAAATGATGAGGATAATCTAGGGAAATTTTACCCAAGATCAGATGAAGGCATATTTCTAGGATATTCACCTAAAAAAAGGTGTATATATGTTATAACCTAAGACTATATAAAATGGTGGAAAGTGCCAATGTAAAGATAGATGATTTAAAGTTAAGACAAGTCATACCCCATAACATATCAACATATTATTATAAAAGTGATGGAGAATATCAGAATGAAGAAGTTGATGAAGAACCTTAAGAAAATCAACCCCACATTGATGATGAAGATGACGAAGAAACACCCTTTCCAAAATCGTCATCAAAAAGGGTTCAAAGGAATCATCCTGAAAGTCAAATTATTGGAGATAAAAATGCAGGAGTGGAAACAAGAAAGAAACTCACATTTGACTCAGAACAAGAAATTTTATCCCTAGTAGAACCTAATTCATTTAAAGAATCCAACAAAAGTAAATATTGGATCAAATCAATGGATGAGGAACTGGACCAAATAGAGAAGAACCAAACTTCGGAACTAGTTCCAAGACCCGAGGACAAGAATGTGGTAGGAACTAAGTGGATATTTAAGAACAAACTCAATGAAAATGGGAAGATCATAAATAACAAAGCCATATTAGTATGCAATGGATATGCCCAAGTGTAAGTTATTGATTTTGAAGAGACTTTTTCTCTAGTAGCAAGACTTGAGGCCATTAGATTGTTCCTAGCATTTGCATGCTTCAGAAATTTCAAAATCTATCGGATGGATGTCAAGTAAACATTATTTAATGGAACACTAGAAGAAGAATTCTTTGTTGAGAAACTAGAAGGATTCATGTTAACAGAAAAGCAGGACTATGTGTGCAAGATAAAAATGCCATGCATGGTCTTAAATAATCCCCCAGAGCATGGTTCTCAAGGTTTGATCAGTACCTACAAAAATAAGGATATAAGAGAGGGATTGTCATACAACAACTTATACATCAAAATTGAGGATCAAATCATGATTATTTTGGTGGTATATGTAGATGACATTATATTTGGAAGTAATCTTACTATACTAAGAAGAAAGTTTGCAACCAAAATGCAAGAATAATTTGAAATGTCTATGTTGGGAGATTTGTCCTTCTTCTTAGGTTTACAAGTAACTCAAACAGAAAAAGGAATATTCATTTCCCAAGACAAATATATCAAGAAAATTCTAAAGAAAATCCAAATGGAAGATAGTAAACCTATGAATACTTCCATTATCATTGGATGTAAACTAAGCCTAGAAGATGACTCACCAAAAGTGGACCAAACTATGTATAGATCAATGATTGGAAGTCTACTCTATTCAATAGAAACAAGACCTGACATCATGCAGGTTGTAGGAGTGATGGGGAGATTTCATTTTTCACATAAAGAAACTGACTTAAAAGTAGTAAACAAGATATTCATATATTTTAAAGGCACCTTAGAACTTGTATTATGGTATCCAAAAGATAAATACTTCACTCTAACTGCATACACTGATGCAGATTGGGATGGTAGTATAGATGATAGGAAAAGCACCAGTGGAGGAGCATTTTTTCTAGGAGAATTCCTGGTAGCATGTCTTAGTAAGAAACAAACATCCACATTGTTAGCATCAATATTTTTTGGGTAAAATTTAGAGTTTTTTTAAAGTTTGAAAATCCATGCCATGGTCTTGTGAATATCAAGGCATTCCTAGATGACTCATAGTTAGTGTGTCAAGGTTTATGAGGTCAGAAATTAAATAAAGAGTGAGTTGAATGTCAATAAGGGGTCTAGCCATAAGTTGGTTTAAAGGGTGTATTGTCTTTCTCATAAAACCCCATCATAAAAATAAAAGAGTCAAGAGTTTAAAATTCCATCATGTTCAAAGTTTTGTAATGGTCCACTTTTTCCTAAGTCTTGAATCATATAACAAAGTGGGAAATTATGTGCTAAGGTAGAGTCATAGGTTAGGGTCAATCTCTTGTCAAAGTGTATTATGGTTCATCATCACCTCTCATGAGGTCAGAGAAGGGACAATCATGACACTCCATGTCATTGTACTATTTGTTAGCACTGAGTAAATTGTTGGGCTGAAGAAACAATCTGCAAAGGTAACCTACAAAACAACTTTAAGACTAGAAAATAGCCTTTCCAATATAGAGAGGGATCTCTCTGAGACTTGATATATGATAGATAGATTGCTTTAAATTGATGGCTAGATTTAGAATTTTGAGAAAAAAATTTAAGGTCTGCGAACAAAAGATAGTACTTCTAGGGCTATGGAGTCAACCTCTAAAAACAAAGAAAACAATCCTTGGTAGATAGAACTCCTCAAAGGAACAAAGGATAAATGAGGTTATGAACTTCAGTGTTTAGTTTGATCACGTAGGGTGAAATAAGAAAAGAAACATGCAACAGGGTCAGAGCACCACAAAGGATGAACTCTGACCTTAGCTGAGAAGATAGACATAATTTAAATTAGTTGAGTCTAGAGCACCATTAGATGAATTATGAACTTTTAATTTACCAATTTAAATATAAGAAAAAGTGAATATGTAAATAATACACATGGAATACATACAAACAAGAGTACAATATTCAGATCAACACCATTAGAATCTTTTTATTAAGGAATTCAGGACTTCTGCATTTGTGTTTCTTTAGATTCAGAAATTACATTGAAGATCAAAATGTCTATGCTTCTGCCTACACGCCCCCTTTTTACATCAAAATAGTCCATATATATAGAAAATTAAAACTACACTTAGCTACTAGGAGTCGAACTACTATCTCCTAGAGTTATGGATCTGTTTGTTTTCAAAGAGAACAACAACCTCTACAAAATTTACCAAAAATATGAAAGTCGATTTGGCAAATCATAAGCTATCTCAAATTTTATTTACAATCATAAATTCTTAAGGAAATTTCAACCATATGATTGTGATGAATCATCATGTGCATCGTTGGACAACACTGTCACCTTTGCATAGTAAATTATGTTTTTGTTTGCACAAATGTTGGCTCCAAAATCTGCACAGTGACTTCGCACAACATCTCTTCATCCTGAGGTTGTGTGCATGAATCCAGTTGGAAGCAAAGGATAGGATCATTCATTTTGTCCATATATTCCTTGTCCAAACTCGACTGCAGTCGGAAGGCCTTTTTTTCTCTTCTTAATGACAAATTTTGTCACTTTAAACTCCTCACGTGTCACAACAAATTTGCATTCCTTTTCAATTTTGATTGAGCATCAGAGAGAGTTTCACATGCATCATCAATAGTTGTCCTGCATTTATTGAAATGATCCATGATCCCTTCCTCTAATATTATGTTCTCCTCCTTGAGTTTAATGATCTCATCTTGAGCTTCTCTCGGTTTCTTTTTCACCCACTTTATATTATTTTCTCCTCTTGTTGGTGAGGTAGGAGATCTATGACCTACTTTAATCTGTGATGCTTGTGTTTTAGGAATTATTTTTGTTAGTTCCCTCCTTAATTCTCTATTCTCCTAATAGAATTGGGATATAACTGTAAAAATTTCAGACCCCAACCCTGTTTCAAGTCTCACTAAGACACATAGTTAAATTCCCAACCCACATTGCACATTTATTACTACAAATTAGTAAGCATGAAATTAAATGCTCAGAAATGAAACACAAGAAGTTTTCTACAACATTTTAACCAGAAATAAATCACACATAGAAAATTCAACACAGAGATTTGGTCTACAAATTCAGACCCTAGAAAAAACCACAAAGGGGAAAACCAGTGAGACAGGGGAAGCTTTTATTATTCAGAGAAATGAGAGATATTTACAACATTCATATTCAATAATTAATACACACACTTATCTCATTTGTTTTGCATAAAATCAGCATAGAAAATAGTGCCAAAATTGCTCCCCGATTTCTATGCGACAGTCGAAAAGGTAGGACGAGTAATAGGTTACTACGTCCACAAGTTTTAGGATAAAACACACATATAGCACAATGATGAGAGGATCACCTCCAACCAAAATGAAGTATAGTTTGGGATATGCCTCACTCTTCACGAAATCCATCTACTGCAAGTATGTGTCTATCCTAGAGTACCAAGCTCTAGGAGCTTGCTTCAGCCTGTAAAAGGCCTTCTTCAGTCTACATACATGAAAATCACTACCATGCACCTCAAATCCATGTGGATGCTCAATATAAACCTCTTCCTCAATGATACCAATTAGAAATGCAGTCTTCACATCCATCTGATGGATTTTCCAACCCATCTCTATTGCAATGGAGATCACTGCCCGTATCGAGGTGTATCTAGATACTGGAGAAAATGTCTCATCATAATCAAATCCCTCTACCTGTGAGAATCCCTGAGCCATGAACCGAACCTTGTACTTCTCAATGCTACCATATACAACATACTTGAGTTTGTACAGCCACTTGGAAGTCACCACTAACTTCCCCTCAGGTCTAGGAACCACCTCCCAAATATCATTCTTCATGATGGAATTGTACTCTTCAATCATGGAATATCTCCAAACCTCCCAATCAACTACCTTGTCAAAGGTGGAAGGCTCATACTCTTTGATGTTTCTCACCATCGCAAGATAGTTGAAAAACCTCCTTGGAGGTTTACTCTCCCTCACAGCCTGCTTGGGATTTCCCACTGAACCGTGTGCCTCCCTTAAAGTGTCCTGAATCCACTTGGGCTTCCTCCTGTCTGAAGTAGTGTCCCATGGAGGGGACTGTCCCTGCTCAAACACATCACCTAAATATTGTGAAACTGAAGTAGAATATGGGAAAATTGATCCTGAAACTTGTGGACCAGTAACCTGCGATCCTGACATCTTTGGCCCTGTAACCTGTGGTCCAGTCGTCACTCAAACCGATGGACCTGAATTCTGTGTCACAGAAGTCTTTTGTGGAATCACATGAATTTGAGGTGATGAATTCTTACCCCTCTCAGTCCCTCATGACTTCCTAAAGGATCCATCCTCCTCAAATCTCACATCCCTTCTCAAAACATTATTCCTCGAGGAAGGGATGTATATGTGGAAATACTTTGAAGTCTCGCTATACCCAACAAATATCCCCTTCTTTGTTGTGGGTTCTAGATTTTTCCTCTTCTCAGAAGGGACATGTGAATATGTAAGGCACCTAAAAATCCTAAAGTGCCCAACATCAAGTTTCTTCCTAGAGAAAGTCTCCTCAAGAGCCTTATCCCCCAAGACTCTGTGTGGACTCCTATTCTGCAGATAAACTGCATTGTTGCAAGCCTCAACCCAAAGAAAATGTGGAAGACCCTGATCATGTAACATGGATCTCGCAACCCCAACAATATCCATGTTCTATTGCTCAGCCACCCCATTCTACTGTGGGGTGTATGGAACTTTCAAATCTCTATTGATGCCTTCATGGGCACAAAATTATTTGAATTCGTTGGAGGTATACTCACCCCCATTATCGGATCTCAACACTTTGATTTTCCTCCCTGCCTAGTTCTCCACAAGAGATTTGAACTCTTGGAACCACTGGAAGACTTGTCCTTTGGTCTTCATGAAGAAAACCCAAGACTTCCGTGAGAAGTCATCAATGAAAGAGACATAATACAAGAACCCAGTCAAAGATGCAGAAGACATAGGACCACACACATTAGTATGAAT
>JZKD02S1616413.1:666511-680551 GCA_000966675.3 Picea glauca
TTCATTCTTGTAAAATTCCATTATTCATTTGAAAAATTACCATTAAACATATTGTTGTTACTGTTATGTGCTTGGCTCCACTAGAAATTTGCCTACACGTAACCAATATTTAATTCCCAATTAGCATAGAATAGGTAGGCTAATGAATAAAACACCGTTTTTTCTCTAGTTTTGTTAATAAGTATGCTCTCCTCCACGCTTCGTGCGATCATGAGGATCAGAAAATAGGGATGATTTTGAATGAATGTTTTTGCGTCCATCCTTTGACATGCAAATAAACACAATAAAAAAAAATAACCAATTAAAAAAAACAATTTACATGTTGTTACAGCATGCTAATACAGCGAAAATTTTCGTTGTTAAAGCATGTTGATACAACAAAATTTTACATGTTGTTACAGCGAAATTTTACTTGTTGTAACAGTGATGTTTTTGCTATAATAGTGATTGAACAATGTCAAGCCTGCACTCTTTTCATTTTTAACTTCTGGGCTGGTCCATTTCCAAAATTGTGTCTATATCATACTGAAACTGTAAAAATCGTGTTGAAACAATGGTTGAAACTATGCGTCTTCTCGTCTTTAACTTCCGGTCTAGGTTCATCCCTCAGTTTGAGTAGCAACAATATCATATCTTTCCCTCATTGTTAGTTGTATCTTTTGACATTGAATACATTCGGCAACATTAAATCCTACCAACCTAATAAAAATAATGATAAAAGTTAAAAATGTGGAAGAATCAACTAAAATTTTGAATCCCGGTCATAGTCTTTGTAAATTATGGTTATTGAAACTCCCTACCATTTTTCTCATATTTGCTAAAGTCTAGTGGGAATAAAATCTTTAAAAATTCTCAACGCTTATCAGTCATTAAAACCTACAGAAAGATAGCCTCTATCCGCAGAATTAAGAGGAAGACTTTATGCAAAAAAAAAAATCACACAATAAGGGTGATCTCAAATCAAATCATAACCATATCAAATCAGAAATTTGTTTTATGGTGTCGATCCATTCAGAGATTCGATGATTGTTGCAATATTGGGCATCAACATCATGGTTTTAACCTTGTCTCCTAGATGTTTTCCTTCTGAATTCTTTTCTCATGAGAAACTTATTGCATGTGGTTTGTGGAATGTGATCCTGAGTTTTCTGCCATTTACACTATCCTTATATCCTACTTCTTCGATCCTGATTTGAACACCACCCTTTACTTTTTCCTCATAATCAAATTGTTGATGTAGATTATCATATATGAGAAACTAAAACCACTCATTGACTAAAAGACTCCATGAATATTTGACTCTTTCCAGTGCTCTCAGTACTCAAAGCATGGTCCAAGGCTCAACCACCTGCTCTTCTTGAGTGATCATGTATTTTATGATATTATGGTTAGAAGAGTTATGTGCAGAGTCCCTTGTAATCTCAGAGTCAAGTACACACGTCGAAAACCTCTCTTTTATTGTCATCATACCCCATCTGTTATCCCGGAGACTCTATTCTGCAAATCCAGCCACGTTTTCAAGATCACTATCATTTTCTCGTTTAGCTTGGGTTGGCACACTCAATCTCAGAAAAATCACATTACAATGTGCCTCTTATAGAAGCTTCTTAATGGTGCCCTGTTGCAAAATATCTTTGTGATCAACGAAATCGATGTGGCATTGTAGAATTAAACACACTGTCTCTGTTTTAAAATAATTCTCATCAAATTGCATATACGAGATTGAGCTGACATGTCAAGAGAATAGGTGGTCTCTATCATAAATCCTAATGATGCAATTATTCTTGTCAACCTTCACCTCATTATTGTTACGAGAAATTAGAAACAAGATGATCGTATCTACTTTCAGATTTGAAATTAATCGGTTGTTTGTTGTTTTACATGATGTAGCATCCGGGAGAGATGGGAAGATCAGGAACTCACTTTCAACATCTAGACTCAGAGAGATATTCCCTTTAAAGGATTTTGATAGCCTGCATGGTTGGAACTCTTCATAAATCACAATTTGATGAGGATTGAACTTTTAGTTCTCATGATCTGGAAAGAATTGGTATTACTAAGTCGAAATGGCACCCCTTAAAGATGACAGCTGGCGAATAAAGATTGAGAAAGTTAAAGCAATGGGTTTTCTTCAAGCCATGAGACAACTAACAATCTATTAACCTGGGAAGTATTCTTGCTCGCCACAAACCCGGTATGGCAGGAAATATTAAGTGTTTGCGGCACAGATATACCAGACGTAGACTTTTGCGTAGTGAGCTGTAAATATTGCCTATTGGCTAGCTATCTTCATGCATATGTTTATAGGCAGTTGTATATCTCTACATTAAAACATTACAACACTCGAAACTCTTGATAGCCACCTCGTTCAATGCCAAATTCACGATATGGATCTCCATCTCATCCTCACACAGAGAACAAAGGATTTTTGTGGGAAATGCATATATTCTTAGCCGAATTAACACAAGGAGATCCCAGATTTCTCAGTCATGTATAGATATATGTAATATACCAAATATAAAATGTATGCAGAACAGAAATAAAATGCTATTAATGGAAAAATAATAGCAATATAACCAGAACATTCACCACAATAACACTAAAATGATATAAGAATAACAACATAAATAACACTTTGAATATAAAAGCAATGTTCATGGGCCTCATTGAGAGGGAAACCTCTAGTTGAGCAGAGCCCTATTACAATAATATCCAAGCTAGGGTTATCATTCCCTCGACTCATATTTATACTAAAAAAGAGCATCTAGAGGAAGATACTTCTAGAAGTGAAAGCTTCTATTAGGTCTTCTTACATCCACGTTATTCTATTTTATTGAAAGGCCTTATTAATATTGACCTTTATTACATCTGAATATATTGTTCTACCTATGTGCAGGTTAGGACCCTAACATGTCCGCCCCCTTAAAAACAGCCTTGTCCTCAAGGCTTGAGATGAGAAAATTGTTGTAGAATGGTAGTTGGTTCCCAAGTGGCATCTCCTGAAGTTGTATATTTCCACTGGACTAGCACTTCCTTGATGGTTCTCTGATGTAGGCGATGCTAACACTGGTCCAAAACTGCTTCTATTTTTAGCCAAATGGATCCTTCTTCAGCTAAATTTGGAAGGTTGATTTGAATTTAGAACTTAGCTCCAATCACCTTCTTTAAGCATCTAACATGAAAAACAGTATGTAGCTTCGAATCGCTGGGAAAAGATAACTGATAGGTGACTTGTCCCACACACTTGAGCATGGTATAAGGACCATAAAATTTGGGTGCTATCTTCTGACAATGCTTAGCCTTGAGGGAAGTTTGCTTGTAAGGTTGCAGTCAAAGAAACACATAATCCCCTTCTGCAAATTGATGTTCAATGAAACCTTGATCTTCTTGTTTCTTCATGTGATTTTGTGCCATGACCAAATTCTCTTTGAGGGTACGAAGAATATCCTCTCGAGTTGTAAGTGTTAGGTCAACCGCCTGGACCTTTGAGGCACCCGGTAAGTATGAGAGAACTAAAGGTGTCTTTTGTCCATATACCACTTCAAAAGGAGTCATGTGTGTAGTTGTATGGTATGAAGTGTTGTACCACCATTCAGCTAGGGGTAACCATTGAGCCCACTGATTTTTCTTTTCCGAGGAAAAATACCTCAAATATGTTTCCAAACACTTGTTTACAACTTCTATTTGGCCATCAGTCTGGGGATGATAAGTTGTGTTGAGATGCAATTATGTACCTTGTATCTTGAACAGTTCCTGCCAAAAATTGCTTGTGAAAGTTGGGTCGCGATCATAAACAATAGAGTGCGGCATGCCATGAAGCTTGAAGACCTGATCCATGCAGATTTGAGCCACCATGGATGTTGTAAATGGGTGTTGAAGGGCGCATAAATGAGCATACTTGGAAAGGCGATCAATAACCACCACGATGATGAATTTATTTCCCGATTTGGGTAAGTCGGTGATAAAATCCATAGAGATATACATCCAAATAGCAGGTGGAATTGGTAGAGGTTGTAGTGTGCTCGGTGATTTGACTGTTTCTCCCTTGTTGCATTGACACATGTCACATTCAACTACAAAATTATGAATGTATTGTTTCATACCATCCCAAAAAAAGGAACGTTTGACCCTGTCATAGGTTTTGCTGAACACGGAGTGCCCTGTTGTGGGTGTAGCATGAAGCTCAGAAAGTACCGTGGATTTAAGCTTTGATTGTTTACTTAAATACAAATTCCCTTTGTATCGAAGTTCCTCATGGAGCCAAGAGTACCTTGGGGATTTTGGAGCATTGGACTACAATTACTAGATCAACTGCGAACTTTTGGGATCTTGTAGCCATTCTTGGCGAATGGCTTGGAGCCAATCTAGTACAATGAATGAAAGAGAAAAAAGGGATCCTTCATCTTCATATTTTTGAGAAAGTGCATCAGCAACCACATTGTCTTTTCCTTTCTTATAAATGATCTCATAATCATATCCAAAGAGTTTAGTCACCCATTTTTGTTGTTTTGGGGAGGAAATGTGTTGTTCCAGAAAATACTTGAGGCTTTCATGGTCTGTCTTAATTTGGAATTGTTGCCCCAATAGATAAGGACACCACCGATCCACGGCATGCAGAATAGCCAACATTTCCTTTTCATAAATGGATTTTCCCAGATTTCTTTCAGATAGTTGCTTGTTGGTAAAGGCCAAAGGTCGACCCTCTTGCATAAGGACAACACCAATTCATTTCCCTGAGGCATCACATTCCAACACAAAGGTATTTGTGAAATCGGGAAGGGCGAGGACTGGAGTGGTGCACATGGCCATCTTCAAGGTTTGAAAAGCTTGAGCAATGGTTGGAGTCCAAGTGAAAGATTTCTTTATTAGGAGAGTAGTGAGAGGTGATACAATCTTCCCATAATTCTTAACAAACTTGCGATAATACCCTGTTAAGCCTAGAAATCCACACAATCCCTTAAGAGTCTTTGGGTGAGGCCAGTATTGCATAGCTTCAATCTTTTTAGGATCCACCCTGACGCCATATTTTCCAACCAGATGACCCAAATATTCTACTTCTGAGGCACCAAAAGCACATTTAGACTGTTTCAAGAAAAGTTGGTGCTGAGAGAGTAGATGGAGAACTCGATCCACATGATCAAGATGGTCTATCTAGGTTTTTCTATAGATGAGGATATCATCAAATAAAACTAAGACAAAATGGTGGAGAAAAGGATGGAAGACATGATTCATGAGGATTTGGAAGGTGGAGGGGGCATTACACAAGCCAAAGGGCATGACCAAAAAATCATAATGGCCCTCATGAGTTCTAAAGGAAGTCTTGGGAATATATGCCTCTTTCATGCATATATGGTGGTAGCCCAAACGAAGATCCAGTTTAGTGAAGAATTGGGTGCCACTCAATTCATCCAGGAGGTCATCAATGACAAGAATGGGGAATTTGTCTTTGATGGTAAGTTTGTTGAGGAAACGGAAGTTAGGACACATTCACCAAGAACCTTATTTCTTCAGGACCATGATCACAGGAGATGAATAGGCGCTCGTACTAGGGTGGATAACGCTTGCATTAAGGAGTTCCTAGACCGTTTTCTCAATTTCATTGTTTTGGGAAAAGGGGTGATGATATGGATGGATATTGGGAGGAAGGATTCCTAGTATAAGGGGAATAGAATGATCATGAACACCATGAGAAAGAGGGAGGCCTTGGGGAGTGGAAAATACCAATTTATGTTTAGAAAGGATGGCTTGGAGGTCTTGCGGTACCAAGGGTGTCTCTATTGCTTGTATGGAATGGAGTTGGGTGATAACACCAGAATGACCCTTTTTGAGCATCTTTTCCATGCGATGGGAACTAATGATCTTAGGTGAACTGGAGGTGATGCCTTGGAACTTATGTTGGTGGTCCTCCTGGTTGAATTGCATGGTTAAGTTTTTAAAATCCATGAGAATGGGACCCAAAGTCCTTAGCCAGTCTGCACCCAGCACAATGTCACAACCTCCCATGTCGATAGCACACATATGGGATTTCATGTGGTAGTCACCAATTTGGAGACACACATTTTCAAAATGCCCTCCACATTTCATGGAACCACCATTGGCAATCATGATTTGGAAATTATTGACGGCATGGATGTAGCAATGAGTTTCTTGGGAAATGCAGCGATGAATAAAATTACGGGTGCTACCACTATCAACTAGAATGATGACCTTCTGATGCTCGATGTAACCGATTAGCTTGAGGGTTTGGGGAGCAGAGAAGCCAGTGAGAGCATTGAGGGAAATGACTGGTTCTACTTCGGGAGGGTGTGAAGGAGGGGTTATGTCAGTGGATTCAGGTGATTCAGACATAGAGGGGGTTTCTTCATCTTCTTCCAAAATCTCCTCGGAGATGGCCATAAAAAGATTTTTTTCTTTACACTTGTAGCCTGGGAAATATTTGTCATCGCAGTTATAACAAAGGCCTTTGAGTTGGTGTTCAACCATTTCAGCCTAGGTCAATTTTTGGATCATTAGTGGAGCAGAGGGAGTAGTGGGATTTATTGGTTTAGGGCAAGGGTTGAAGGAGGGTTTTGGGTTTTGAGAAGATACAACCCGTTGTTCTTATTTATATCTTTTGGTAGCCTCCACCCAACTCTCAAGCCGAGCCATGAGGACATGGGCCCGAATTTCATCCCTGAGGCCGCTAATAAAACACTCTCGGAAAAAGGCATCAGACATGCCCTCTGTTATAAAATCCAGGAGCTCAAAGGAAGCTATAAAGTCTTCCACTATTCCTAATTGTTTCATCTTTGTCAAATGGCCCAAATGGTTGGTGTCATTGTCAAAGCATTCATAAAGATCTACCACAAATTGTGTCCAAGCAATATACCCTTGACGAGAATTTTTTCTCCATTTCCACCATTGCCAACATTCTTGATCTAGATGGAGAACACCATACTAGAGTTTGGCCAAGTCATATGTAATGCTATATAAAGAGAAGTAATGTTCCATTTGGGTTTCCCAACCAGTCGGGTCTGAGCCATCAAATTTGGTCACATCCACCTGTGGAAGGCGTAGGTCACATTGAAAGTGATGGTTCTGCAAGGTATGGGAATAAGAGAAATGGTCACCTTCAATATGTGGGGGTGAGGAAGAGGAAGGGTTATCTATAGGGATATGCAGTTTGGTGCAGAGTGCTAAAAAAAATGATTCAAGATGGGTGGTGTGGTCTTGCTTGATTTCGTCCATTGAGGACTACATAGTTGTATTGATGGAAGCAACATTGGCACTGAGTTGTTTCACTTCTTGTTGGGTCTCAATGAGACCAGATTGCAAGGTGTTGAAGAAATATTCCAAGTCTTGGCTATGAGTATGGGCCATGAGGATGGGGGAACTGAAAAGGGGCAGTCGAGGTAAAAAATGTTTGCCGAAAAAATGATATGGATGAATGTGATAAGGGAGAAGAGATGAATCCAATGGAATAGGTCTGAAATAATGGTGAAAAAATTTCTAGATTTTTTTTTTTTTTTTTACACCTGCAAAGTTATACTCCGATATAAAGAATACTACAGAGAGGAAATGCCCAAATTATTAACCAGAAAGAAATGTGTATTTACTTGGCAACCCGAACACAGTTGGGCAGCAATAGATCTTGTCCGTTTTAATTTGTTTATGTTTTTATCCCCAAGGGTTAGGTATTCAAGGGTTCTACAGACAAGTGTTTGCCCTGTGCTATAGCTCTCTGATATATGTGCGGGGTCCAACAGTAGTACTCGTCCCAATATATCAGGGCACTAACTAAGGAGGATAGACCATACCCTTAGTCGTACTGCCCGACTACCTGGGTACTAGAGAGTATCTTCCCAAGTGTTGTTCTTGGTGACACTATAGTAGTCAGGTGGTCGATCAGTTTATCTAAAGAGGGCTTCAAGTAATCTAGGTTGATCCGTACATAGGTGATCTCTGATGTTCTACCACTCGAAGGGGTACCAACAGGGGTTACAAGGGTGGCCAACAGATGTGTACTTAAGTACCACTTGTATTTCATGTGTGTATGAATCCCTCAACCATGGGTTTATGCACGTAACGACAAATCTATATGGATTAAAGATGTCGGAATACGTCTCTACCCTGAAAAAATTTAACCCACACTTTCTATCGAGGAAAGTGCTCTAATACCACTTGTAATATACCAGATATAAAATGTATGCAGAACAGAAATAAAATGCTAGTAATGGTAGAATAACAGCAATATAACCAAAACATTCACCATAATAACACTGAAATGATATAAGAATAACAACAAAAATAGCACTATGTTCATGGGCCTCTTCGAGGGGGAAACCTCCAGTTGAGTAGAGCTCTATTACAATAATATCCAAGCTAGGGTTCTCATACCCTCAACTCATATTTATACTAAAAGGGAGCATCTAGAGGAAGATCCTTCAAGAAGCAGAAGCTTCTATTAGGTCTTCTTACATCTGTCTTATTCTATTTTATTGAAATGCCTTATTAATATTGACCTTTATTACATTCGAATATATTGTTCTACCTATGTACGGGTTAGGACCCTAACAATATCCTTCTATCTGGGGAGTGTTGAATGGAAATGGATTTTACAAGAAGATGCATTTGGACTTATATGCCCATATGCCCATGATTTCACTGCTAAAATCAACAATGGCCAACATTGCAACTGTCACGATTGATACTTCATCCTCTACTCAAACTCGAGATACTCATTTTCCAAGCAGTGCAACTGACATGCCCCAAAGTGGACCACTGGATTCATCAAAACAACTTTTCACTCCAAATGATAGTTTTTCTTTGGAAGTTCAGAATGTTTAATATTTGGTTTCATCATCATCTATAGAAAACAAGGTATCATCCCAAAGCCATGATGTAGCAAAATCTATGGTGGTCTTAGCTATTGATAACATCGAACACTCAACAACATGCACAACTGTTTCAACACAGTCGGTGCCAATTGTTGATATGGTTTCATCCTGTGCTTCTATTTTTGTTGTCTCTTGCTCAAGTCTTGTTGGAAATTCCTTATCTGCTGATGAAAGGCCATTGAGTTTACATGAATCGAAGAGCTCAACAAATGATGTGAACTCATTAAATGTGGGGCTTTTTCTGTGAACAACTTAGACACTAGGAACAATGTTCCCGTAATCCAGACTTGGGCATTTCATCATTATGAAAATCAAACCAACGGTATTTATAACTTTGAATTATCTTCAACAGATCTATCTTTATTTGATGGAATCATCAACAATCCAATAACATTATCAGTTCTGGGGGAATTTGTGAATCAAACAATCTTCTTCCTAACTTTCCAATAGCTGGGAACTAAAAGGTGAGGTGTTATCTTTGCTTATTGTTTGGGTTGTGCATACCGATGGCAAGGGTGAGCGATTCAAAAATGGTTTTCGATCATTTTTTTACTGGAGATAGAAGGAATGAGATAATGGCCAAATCAAGATTGCCTACAGAAGAAAAATCAAGAAATCCATAGAGTGACATAGGTTTCTCTTCTTATATTATGTGGAGGCCACCAAGGATATCAAAAAAATTCTAGGCAGAGAACCATAAGAACAACATTCACTTTGCTCACCCTATACCCACGCATTATCAGATTGCTGGTGTAGTTGGAGAGATTCTCGTTTCATAATGTTGGTGCAGTATTTCTCATAGTGTGACTACGATTCCCATTTCAACTGATGAACCGCACACCGCCATGTAGTTATGGGTTTTCTCTTTAACCCGTACGCTCTACATAACTCACAACTGCCAGCCTTTCATCATCACTGATGTAACTCCCCATGTTGCACTGAAGACAGAGATTAACAATGAGTGAGAGTCTCGATCCGAATTTGAAGAACAAATTTGGCATTACAACCTATGTAAAATATGCATGGGTATTGATTATAAACTGCAGGTGTGTGTTCAATTGAGAACGTGTGTATGTAGAGGCTAACTCCCCCAGAAATCATGGAACCTTCTGGTATAGAACCAACTTTTCACAACACGAGCATTGGGTTGGCATGGAGGATGAAGCTGGGAAACGATGTTTGCAGAGATAGTGGCACTCATAGTTGTAGAATCCATCTACATTCTAGAGAAGATATCTTGTGCAACTCTTTGTTTCCTTGATGCATCCTATTGCCCAATATTTCATTGGTTTCTCTCTGGATGTGAAAGGGCCCTTGTTCTCCCTAGGGCAGTTGCATGGAAACTATACAATACCACCTCAAAATATTCGGAGCATATATTGTGCACTTTTACTCGAGGATACATTATGAGTGCCAATATTTCACCTCTAGTACAATCCAATTGCTATCACAGATCAGGTCATTTCTAGAACTTCTTAATCTTTAACCTTCAACATACAATAGTAAATCTATAAAGGGTGCAGATGAAGACGTGAAGGAAAGAGTCTTTGTTAAATAGGATGGTGCATTTGATTCACAAGATTTTACATATAAAATGGGTATGATCACCAAGCTCATAATTTTAATAAATGTTTTTACGTTTAATACTACTTTGTTTTTCTTAAGTCATTTTGGTAGAAATCAATGACGAAACCAACAAGTGCAGACAACAAGTATAACTGAATTTTTGAAATTGATGGCATTTGTACTTAATCTTGCATTTTACATCTTACATTGCACTCACAAGATTGATTGTAAGAACAATATGCTTGCATTCCATGCCGCAGTGATCTTCAAGAATCACAATATTTTTCAGAAAAAACATGCTTTGATAAACAGTTTAAAGGAGTTGATATTTATGATGATGTTGTTACACAACAACTTTTTGCGCATCATGATGTTTGTTGTTACACAGAAACATTTTTTTGTTACTCAACAGAAACATTATGTTGTTACACATAAACATTTTGCCAAATTTTATGTTGTGACACTGTCCCATTTGTCCTTCAAATGTGCATTGATCATTCCTATGTTGAAGACATCTACCATTTCCTTATCCATCATGACTTCACACATACCTATCTTTCTGAGTTGCATACATTATTTCCTTTATTTATTTATTTTAGTTCATTTTTCCTTTCCACTTTTCCTTCTGAATAAAACAAACTCCCTTTCCATGTTTACATTTCCTTTCCATACACATTGTTTCTACTGAGATCTATCTATAGTCCTACCAATATTTTTATACAAACTCACATTGACTGATGTGGGATTCCTTAGGGCCCACCTTTAAACAGTCTTTCCCCATCAAACTCAACACCTTATATGGGAAATATACTGAGAGTCCATTTTGAGTACCTAGAGGCTTGCATGCCTTAATGGAAAGTTCTCTTGCTAATGATCATGGTAATACATCAATGTCCCTTGATCATCAAATCTTGCAAGTGGCTCGACCTCAACACATCCATTTGCACTTTGGAAGATGTTCTCGGGTACCTTGACACTCATTGACATCACTAGTGAGTTTGTCTCGTATTGGTTAATGGCATTCATCAATGGTCGGTAATCCAATGATTTCTCTCCATGCACGACATCAACACATTTATTCACATGACTAGAATTGTACCATCGATTTGTAGTGGGTGAATACTATACACTTTTTCATGATCCCCTTAGCAGTTACAACCGTTTGATTTCAGATCTATGAGAGTATTACAGTTCCATTTTATTTGCCTTTGCATTCTCTGATTCAATAGCTACAGTAGTTTCAGTTACAATAGTTACAGTACAACATTGCAACTACAGCCACAGTTACATTTTCATGATCTTACAGCAGTGACGCTTTCCATCTTCCAATAGTCATAGTCACATATTCTTTACTCCAATAGTTATAGTAGTTGTAGCTACAGCGCCAGTCATGTTTTTCTAATCTGATAGCCGCAACAGCTACATCATCATTATTGGGTAAGTGAAGGTATGTTCTTTTCTAATCTTTAATCATGTAATTCCTTATTTTCTAGTAATGATTAACTTTGGAAAATTCCCTCACCGTTCTCTATTTCCTTTTTCACTTTCATAACCTATGCCAAGTTGCATAAGGATATGAAACCACTTCAGTTGGGGGGGGGGGAGAACCTATATGCACTACATACCATTATTCCATTTTACCATCTCATCATTCCATTTATGATTCACTAAAATTTCTTCTCCAATGACACTTTGCTACAATTCGATTGATATACATATTGGCATGATTCATAAAGATAAAGAAAAGGATTTCTTATACACAGTGATGCTTTCTTTTGCACATTGATAGCTTATTATTTCTAGTGAGTATATGGCTAAATTATTATAGCAAGAAAACAAATAAGTGAAATGATTGTTTTTAACAAAAGAACCAACATATTTTGTATTCATGGTTGTCACACAAGAACCAACCATAAGAAAATTTCACACGTTGTTACACATATTTCACATGTTGTTACTTTTGTATCTCATACCCTGGAAACATTCATTGTTAAAAGGACATCATCAATCAAAGCCATAGTTTAAATGCCAAAAGTTCTTAAGAAGATCCATGCATGGTTGCATGAGGACATGCAACAAGTTGAGTTGGGGGGTATGATGGGCCTCAGAAATGTCACTTTTCATCCACCTTTTCCTTCACTATTCATTACATTTCATCGTCCCATTAACCTTTTATCATACCATTTCCATAATGATATTTGGGTTTATCCTTATTATTTTCCATTGTATTCATTTTAGTATTATAAGTGAGTTTATGGTTAAATATTAGAAAAATGACATATTCTCATTATATATCAAGGTTGGATGAGTTTGATGATGTGTGCAGGCATATTTGAAGATTTAAACAAAGTTAAAATTCACCACCTATCCCCAAATTCGAATTACATCTTTGAAGATTTGAAAGAGATTTGAAGATAATCATTCAAGCATATTCAAAGGAGAAGATTATGGAGATTTTGATGGCATATCTTATACAAGATATTTGTGGAGGATTTGAAGGAATAAGTTGAGAGAATAGTGGATTTGTAATTATGATACTCTTCAAGACTTTCATGTATATAAGAGAGTGCTCTCTCTTCATGAGGGGAGATTAGCTTGAAGAGTTAGAGATCATGTAATTCATAATTTGGTCTTGTAATTAGGAGAAGGGGATTCTTAGCTTTGTTATTCTTTCATGCTTTGTCATTTGACTCTTGTAATATAATTTGATATTGATATATTGTGTGAGCTCACATGTCTTTTGTCATTCAACTCTTCACATGTTGTATTGCTTTCCCAGTTAGTCTTTCAATGCTTTCCTAGATTAATTTCATTTCAGCAATTTAGATTAGATTACTTCTACTTCAGTTCTGCATATATAGTGTGTGTGCTTTGTAAGCCTACGAAACTAGGATTTACAAATTAAATAGTTGGGAAATTACTACAACGGAATTAAATGACAATAATTCCGCCTAACAACAATATGGTATCATTGTTGCATTGTACTTTGCCTCAATTTCTATGCTCAGAAACTACCTTGGAATTCGTGCAACAATATGCTCATGTGGTCTCTCTCCTAGCTAGAATATCTCAAGCTATTTCTCTCTCAAAATATTGGAATGAATGAATGAAGGCGCCTTATTCTCTAAATACACTTGGTGGAGGAAACTGAAGAGTCATGAATTTTCATTTTCTCTCACAAAATTCCAAAAGTCACATTTAATTTTATCTCTCATAAAATTAATTTCTAGAGACCTCTTTTGGACACTTTCTCACCCCTAGGTGCCTAGGTGATGAGAAACACTTGTCCTTGGTACTTTTATTTAATTAATTTAGCAATAACATGTTGAGATTTATTTAATTGTTGTTTCAGCTCTTTAATATCTACATCTTTTTCACCTAGTTCCACTTTCTTTTCATCAATCTTTTAGGTTTCACACTCAACAAACTTTGGTTGAATTTTGGGTATGGGAAATATACTGGCAAAGGATCTGGTGCACAGTTTATGTTAAGGTCCTAACCCGCACATATGTAGATCAATGTATTCGGATGTAATAAAGGTCAATATTAATAAGACCTTTCAATAAAATAGAATAAGGCGGATGTAAGAAGACCTAAT
>JZKD02S1616413.1:723149-757516 GCA_000966675.3 Picea glauca
GTTTAATTCTTAATTGTAGTTTTTGTTTTCTTTCCCTAACTCTTTTCTCTACAGTTTTCCTGCTCAGCAGACCCAACTGAGCTTGCAAGCACCTCTATTCTTCTCACCAAGGTGATGAAAGAGGTGCAACAATGGTTATCTACAATGACATGAAGAGATTTGAAATTTTTAAACAAGATAGTGTTTGAGAAACCTGTCATTCGCAGGTCCTCCACCAATGAGATCTCCATTAAGCTCTTGCAACAAATAGACATTGTTCCCATGGTATGAAACAATATTGAATGGTCCTAGCCAAATATTATCAAACTTCCCTTGTTTCCCTCTCTCTTCATTCATTGTGTCCCACTTCAGTACCAAATCATCCACCTTGAAATCATCTTCCTTAGTATGCATGTCAAAATCTCTTTTCATTTTATCTTGGTGAAGTTGTGAGTTGTTGAAGACATGTTCTCTCATTTGTTGTACATGGATTAATTGGTTTACTCTCCTTAGAGCATCATTTGGTTCAGCTTCATGTTATTTCAATAGTCACATCACTGGAAGTCCTAATGAGGTAGGAAAAACTTCCTCTATACCATATACAATCTGAAAAGGTGATGTAGAAATAGACCTTTTAGTGGTGATCCTATCAGCCCATAACGCATAGATAAGATTTTTGTACCAAGATTTCTTATTTTCCTGTAGAATCTTCTTGATAATTCTAGTCAAAAAAAAATTGGATGACTCATCCAACCTATTACCCTATGGGTAATAACCTTTGTAATGACCAAGAGTTATATTATAGTCACTGCAAAATTTCTCCATTCCCTTGGACTTGAATGTTGTTGCATTGTCAATAATGATCTTGACTGGACAACCAAATCTAGACAAAATGTTGCTTTCTAAAAATTGAATGATAAAAGTATCAGTAGCTTTCCTTGTGGGGATTTCTTCAATCCATTTGGTGATGTAGTATGTGGTTGACAGTATCCACCTATGTTGAGATGAGGATGATGTATGAATTTATCCTATAAAATCAAGGCCCCATTGCATAAATGGTGCTTCAATAGAGATAAGCTTTAAAGGTAAAGGTTGTAGCTTTCTTTTTCCATAAAAAATATAGCATTCATGGAAGCTGGAAACTTCCTTGTATACATCAGAAAAAATACTAGGCCAATAGAATCATTCCCTCAGTATTTTTTGCACAATGGTCTTTCAATAATGATTCCCCCCACAATCACCTTTGTGAAACTCTTTGATGGTTTTTTTCACTTCTTCCTCCAACAAACAATTTATCAAGATCCCACCTGGATCTTTCCAATATAGAGAATGGTCTAGAATGCAAAAAATTGTTTCTTTCAACTTCAAAAACCTGGCTTTGGTTTTTCTTAACTCTGGAGGAGCTTGTAAATTTCTTAGTACATAAATAATATCAGCATACCAAGGAGAATCAAGGAATTTTTGGGATACCTGTGGGACTGTTTCTTCTTCTGAATTTGTTGATAAGTCAGCAATGAAAATGATTCCCAAGACATCACAATTGGAATACTCCATCAACTTTGCAAGCCCCTGACCTTTAATCAGCTTTATAGGTTTGATCTCAAGGTCATAATCCAACATCGTTGCTATCCATTTTCCCCTTCTCCCTTCAGGATTAGGTTGAGTCAAAATATATTTTACAGAATCGCTATGCACATAATAAATGACATGGGAATGAAAGATATAAGTTCTAAATTCCTTAAGGGCCTTCACCAAGGCATATGGTGCCTATTTTTCCATGATGTCATACCTTACTATGGAGTCTCTCAATATCCTACTATAATAGGCTATGGGCCTTTCAAAGTTATCATATTTTTGCAACAAAACACCAACAATGGTGAGTTCTTAAGCAAAAGAAAACAAGATAAAATCTTTGGAAAAACTTCAGGCTGGACAACACTGGATATTTGGTCAGTGCCACTTTAATACCTTCAAACAAATTCCTAGCTTCAGGAGTCCATTTTATTTCATTTCCTTTACTAAGCATATTTTTGATATACTTTATGATCGCAGCCAAGTTAGGAATAAACCTTCTCAAAAAAATTAGTTTTCCTAGGAAAGACTGTACCTACTTCTTGCTCCTAGGTGTGCCAATCTTCATAATTTCTTCCACTGTGTTAGGGTCTATATTTATATCTTCCTTTGAAATGATGTGTCCAAGTAATTTTCCTTCTTTCATTCCAAATTTTGACTTTTTTGGATTCAATGAGATGCCAAATTTTCTACATTTCTAGAAAACCCTTCTTAGATGTTTGAGATGTTGATCATCAGAATCTAAAAATACAGTGATATCATCTAAGTAAATAAAAATAAAATTATCCTTTTCATATACAAAGTCTATGTTCATGTCCCTTTGGAAATTTGTTTCTGCAATCATAAGCCCAAAAGGAATTTTTTCATACATGAAGGTGTCGCAAGGTGTTGTAAAATGTGTCTTCTCTTGGTCATCAAGATGCACCATATCTAGCTGTATCCAAAGAACCATCAAGCATTGATATGTTAGGATATTTAGACACTTAGGAGTTAGTTAAGATCTACTTGGTCTAATATGTCGTTAGGTAAAAGTGTGTTTCTTTAGTATGGATTAGTATGCATTTGTAGTTAGGAAATCCGACGGTCATGATATGTTCCCGACATAAAGTGATCTGACGGTTCATACTCCCCTCGATCTTAATGTCCATTGATCCATGTCTTAACACCCGGTTGGTACATGATCTCTATTTAAAGAGCATGGAGGGTCATTTGCCGATGATCGATTGTGAGAAACTCTCTTGTAAAATCTATCTATAATCTTTTTCTTTGCATTAATAAACTGCTCCAAGTGACCGCGTTGGTTGGGGCCGTGGATGTTTCCCCATAGGGGTTTTACCACGTGAAAACATCGGTGTGTTGATCTTTGATCTGGTTATGTGAGTGGTTACTGAAGGTGTTCGTCCTTTATTGGAATACATGTGTTGTCGAACATGATATCTTCTGAGATCCAACCACCTTCTGTAGGATGTAATCCATCTTAGGAAGTGGATATTTTTCTTTGAGAGACACCCTGTTTAGATTCTGAAAATCTACACAAAACCTGATCTCACCACTTTTCTTCTTGACATCCACTTGCAAAATCTTAAGGACACAACAATTTTTGCATAAAAAGGATTCCGTACCTCCTTTTCAATCAATGGAAATAGCATAGGGTTTATTATTCTCAACATTTTCTTGAATGGTTGTTACACATTATTTTGGTCACCCCAGTGATCCATTGAAAAACATGTGTTCATGTTCTCAAAAAGAGCCTTTATTCACGAGGAAAGTGATTGTCTTTCTCTTCTCAAAAACCCTATTAAGGAAGGTCGTCACAGGCTACACTATACATGGGGTGAAAAAATGCCTGATCATCACCCCCTTCTCTAAAGCTAGGCTATGAGGTCTCCACGGGCTGCTCTATAGCTAGGGTGTGACGATGTCAAAAGACTAAGAAAATGTCAAGCTTCACAAAATTTCTAGAAGAGGATATTCTAGAAGATGAGGTGGTGTTTGAATGGTTTGGATCTTAATCGCTTCTCTGATTTGGTGGGATCATCCTAATCTCCTAAACCATATATTTTTTCCCTATATAAAGAGGGATCTCTCATGGAAAAGGATAAGGTTGAATAAGCTAAGAATTAGATGAGGAATTCTACTTCAGCTCATGCTTGAGAGCTTCATTTCAGTTCATCAAGTTATTGTGGATCTTCTTCATTCAAGGTTTGGGAAAGTGTGTGCGTTGAAGAAAAGGGCCATCGAGATGGGACCTTATGACATCAAGGCTTTGGTTGTAATATCCACTTTCATTTTAATATGATACAACAATATGTTTCTTTCCCATAAAACTTGTCTTGTTTTATTGTATGATTCCTTGATCACATACATAAGTTCTTGTTGAGTTCATTGTATTTATTTCACTTTGGTTGGCTTGTGTTCCCTTGTAGATCCAATATCACAGGAGCACCGGAGTGGAGCTAGGATAGAAATGGAAAGAGGAAATGACATTTAAACGATATGTTGTCTATCTCTTGTTAACTAGTAAACTTAATAGTTAGAGCTTAGGGAAAGCATCATATTATGTTCTATTTTGTTCTAGATCTAGGTGGATCTAGGGAGATCTGTTTATGTCTTCATTTATCGATTAATCCTATAAAAAAATTGGCGACCATAAATAAGTCTTGTCCTAAGGACAATTACACAACCCCTTTCATTGACCAAATCGTTGATAACTGTGTCGGTATTGAAATATTCTCTTTGATGGATGGTTTCTCCAAATATAATCAAATTAATATTTTACTCGTGGACCAACACAAGACTACTTTTATTTTCCCTTGGGGAACCTTTGCCTACCGAAAATTAACCTTTGGTATCAAAAATACTGGTGTGACCTGTTGGTGACAGAAGTCACTCCTGGATTGCTAGCAGGAGCAGAGCCCGACGCCCATCAGTTTTATGTCACGGTTGTTTGTAGATGGGTGATCGAATGGAGGGAAACTCAAAACAATAGCGTTCCAACTCTGAAACCAGGCCAGGTATGCATGAGCAAGTGAGGTCTTGCGTAAATTTCAGACAGTGAGCTATAGTAAAGGGTGAACAGGAGGAAGACTTATACAAGAGAAAAGTGGGGGTCTGTTATAAACAGCAGGTTTCTAACAGACTAAGGAAGAAGACGTCCAAATGCAACATCATCTTACATTCAAACGCAAAAGCCAGAGAATGCAACAATGCAACAATAAATCTTTTATCATATCATAACTGCAATAATTCGCATGAATCAGTCAATCACGAATCCTCTTAGAACAAGATGAAAATTAGACGGAGTAAGAAGAAATGTCTGTCATAAAACAAGAAATCTCATATAGAGATGCATAAACTGAAAGCTAGAATAGTTGTTAAAACATTACAGTAGGGAGATCTGCTCAACCATCGATGATTACAAAATGGCAAAAATGCCTACATATACTCTTTCCTTCCTCTCGCCCAGTAGAGGCGTCTCATAATTTTCAATGGGTGATATCTCCTCAATCAAATATGTTCTTTGTCCCCCTGTCATATGCTTCTTTAATTTAGCATGGTTCACGCCATGGGGTAGCTGAGCCCTTTGAATGTTGAATTGGTGTGTGCAGGTTCCTCTGGCGAGTTGAAGACTCGGCGTGGCCTTCCTGAAGAGAATCGGTATAGGGGACCCTCTCAGGTATATTTTCGGTCGGGACCTCCATACTCTTCAATAAATGACTGAGGAGAGGCCTCAACCACCCTCTCTTCTCTACATTCATTTCTGGCAGCTACTGGGATTTCACGTCGAATCGACGCCCGGAGAATGTAGTGCTTCCTCTCTTTGAATCTGAATTTGGCGCCTTTGGCTTCCCAGTACAACCCCTTCTACTCCCCAGGGTGACCATGGGTTGTGACCTTACACCTATCTGCCAGAGTGTTGTCGGTGTTTCGGGGTTCGCAGATGAGAAAGGATCAAGACCTTTCTCTTTCAAAGGTGCGATGGGTGTAACGGCCACCACGCGTCCCTCCAAAAAGAATGGTTGAAATGGATTTTCGACGCTTTGGGACCTAAGTGGCCAAATGTAAAACACAAGCACCCCTCCTCCAAGCTTGTTCTCTTATGACCAGGTGCCAAAATCATGGGTTTGATTTTGGGCACCATCAGAAATTCAGAGTTTGGGATTTAAAAATGCAAGAAACGAGGGGTGCCCGCTCCTCGAAACTCCGATACCCGATATGTCGACCGGATGCCACCTATCCCATTTGGATCGGACGGTCTAGATTTGCTTTGGCCCATGGTGCTTCCCCTTGCTAAACCTTGGGAAATGGGTTGTTCCCGATAACCCAATGACCATCGATCTGTTTTTATGGATGGATCTCGGCCGCTGATGGAAAAAATTCGCCCGCTCGCTTGACTTGATGCTACAAAATGGGATTCTCTCATGCTATGCTCAGGTGCTTCCTGTGCAAACTACAGACCTGGGTACGCCTAATCTTGATACAAGAAATATCGCTAACATTAGGGTCCATGGGGGATAGAGTTATCCCAGCGATGCTCTAAGAACTCCCTCTGCAACTTCAGTGCCTTTCTATTGGACTATGGAGTCACTTATTAGGCCGAAAAAATACAAAAAGAAACTAAAAAAATAACTAAAGACAATATTTACAAACAGAGAAGCCGTCTAAGGCTCAAATAAAACATTTTTTCAGAAAATGCCCATTTACTGGGCTATTGAAAACCTCTTCACCCTCCAAATCCTGCAACCCGTATTTGTTGTTGGAGAAGATCTCAGAGATTTTGAAGGGGTCGATCCAAAGGGCGTCGAACTTGCTATGCTTGCCTTTATCTTGTCTGGGTGCGTCCCACTTAAATACCAAATCCCCGATCTCGAACTCCTTTTTTGTGACTTTTATGTCAAAAGCCTGCTTGATCTTCTGCTGATGACTATAAGCTGCGTCCCTCACTTGTTCTCTGATCTGCTGCACTTCCACTATCTGATGAATTATTCTGATCATATGATCTAGTTCTCCCTCATAGTCTTGAAAGAACTTTGCCACCGGTAAGGTGAGCGGAGTAGGGAAAACCGCCTCGACTCCGTAGACTAGTTGAAATGGCGAAGTGCCCAGTGACTTCTTCGTTGTGACACAATCGTCCCACAAAGAAAACTTTAACATCGAATCCCAGGCTCTTTTGTTATCCTCTAACAATCTTTTGATGATCTTTATCAGGATTTTGTTTGAGGATTCCACTAAACCATTTCCCTGGGGATAGTAGTGGGTGGAGTGAATTAGTGAGATCTGGAACTGCTCACAAAACTTAATTAGAGGTTCGGATTTGAAAGAAGTAGCATTATCAGTGACGATTCTACTGGGACAATCAAATCGGGCTATGATATCCTCTAGGAAGTTGATAATTACCTTGTGTGATGCGCTTCTGGTGGGGACAGCTTATATCCACTTGGTGAAATAATCGGTTGCAGTCAGGATCCACCTGTGCTGACCACTTGAGGGAGGATGAATTTCTCCGATGAAGTCCAACCCCCACTGCTAAAAAGGCGTCGAAGCTACTATGGGCTTCAATGGCAGTGATTTGAGTTGTTGCTTTCCTGAGAAATTTTGGCATTTGATGCAAGCTCTGATCTCCCTGCAAACATCGGGGAACAAAGTGGGCCAGTAATACCCAGCTCGGAGTATCTTGTGAGCTGTGGTATTCCAGAAATGATGACCTCTGCAAAGGCCACTATGAAAATCAAACGTAACCTTCTGGGCCTCCTGCGGGTTCAGGCATCTCAGAAATACCCCTAGAGGGTCTTTCCAGTACAAGGTTTGGTCAATGAGACAATACCTGACCGCCTTGAGCTTTAGGGCCCTTTCTTTTCTTTTTCCCATTCCATCGGGGGGCTTCAATTCTTGTAGAAAATATAGAATGTCACGATACCAGGCACATTCTGCCAGTGATAAGCCATCTTGAGAGTGTGGGCTTGGCGATTCAGCTTGCTGAGATCCTAGGCGAGTATTGATGAAAATAACTCCCAAGGCTTCGCAGTTAGATTCAGCCAGTAGCTTGTCTAAACCTTGCCCCTTAACCAGCTTGGTGGGTTTTATCTCTAAGTCAAATTCCAGAATTTTTGCGATCCATCGACCTCTTTTCCCATCTACATCAGGCTGCACAAGGATGTCTTTCACAGAAGCTGAAGGAACATATGTTGTTACTTTTGAATGCAAGACATGTATTTTGAAAGCTTTAAGAGATTTCACTAAGGCATAGGTCTGCTTCTCCATGATTTCATACCAGCTCTCGGCGTCTCTTAATGCCGTGCTGAAGAAGGCAATGGGCTGCTCACGTCCTTCCTCATTTTTCTGCAATAAGACCTCCACCACTGTATCAAAAGAAGAAAAGGAGAAAATTAGGAACTCTTTGGAATAATCAGGACTGATTAGCACAGGCGCCTCAATCAATGCTTTTTTATTTGGTCAAAAGAGGCCCTGGGCTCATCAGTCCATTTCACTTTGTTTCCCTTCCTGAGCATGGCTGTGATGTGTTTCACTAGCTCGGCAAAATTTGAGACAAACCTCCTTAGAAAATTAATTTTCCCCAAAAAGGACTGAACCTCTTTTTTAGACCTGGGAAGTGACAAGGCATGAATCGACTCCACCCTGCTAGGATCAATTCTCACTCTCTCTGTCGATACTATATGTCCCAATAACTTCCCTTCCTGCATAGAAAACAAGGACTTATTGGGATTCAAGGATAGACAAAATCTTCGGCACTTCAAGAAAACTCTCCTTAAATGGCAGCGGTGCTCCTTATCAGACGTGGAGAAGACCGTGATGTCGTCTAGGTAGATCACTACAAACTGGTCTTTTTCTCCGATGAAAGCTATATCCATGGCTCGCTGAAATGTTGCAAATACATTCATCAACCCAAATGGAATTTTGGCATACATGAACGTGCCCCAAGGAGTGGTGAAGTCTGTCTTCTCCTTGTCCTCAGGCATGATCGATATCTGATTATAGCCAGAAAACCCATCGATCATGGATATCCTGGATGCACCAGATACCCTCTGCAATATATGTTCCATCTTAGGTAGGGGGTAATTGTCTTTCTTTGAGCAACATGGGATTTATTTGTCTCAGCTTTTGTCTAAATGGTTTAGCCTCTTCCTTTAGTGGGATCTTGTGCTCAATGATAGATGTGTCATAGGTCTTGAGGTCTTCATCTGTCCATGCAAATACATCGGTGAACTCTCTCAGCAACTCTGTGTACTCGGCCCTCTATTCGCTGGTCAGGCTGCTTGACAATTTGACGAATCTAGGCTCCTCCTGTGAACCAATGTTGCATTCGATTGTATTGGCATATTCATTTGAGATCTTTCACTTTACTGGAACATCATTCCCATCGAACAATCTTTCTAAAGAGACAATTCCTCTCGGAATGTGATTGATGGGCAACTGAATGATCTAATGATTAGCGATTTTATTTACAAACTCCTCAGGACGAGGGTCACCTTCCAGGTCGGGATCCTGGTCAATATGCAAAGCCAAAAATCCGTCCACTGATTGGAGAAGCCTTTCGAGTTCAGAATCATCCTCGAATACCTTCCAATGCTTGACATTGTCCAGCACCGAGGGCCTATATCTTATATCAACTTCATTTTTTACCATAGGCGGCAGAGGAAATTTGAGCACACTAGCTGAGACAGCTAAAGAATCGGCCAAATCATTTTCTCCCCTCGAAATGAAAGAAATGTTAAAATACAAGAAGAAATTATCAATAAGGTCCCGTACTTCATTCCGATAATTTCTGATTCGGGGATTATGGGAACGATAAGATTTCCTTACCTACTGAATAATCAACTCAGCATCTCCGAATATTGCTATTTCTTCAATTCCCATTTCCTTTGCGACCCTCATACCCAGAATAAGGGCTTCATACTCTGCCACGTTTTTGGTGGCTATGAATTCCAGCTTGTATGACAGGGACACGACTTCCTGACAAGGTGATATGAAAACCACTCCAGCGCCAGCGCCTTCACTAGAAGAAGCTCCGTCAAAAAACATCTTCCACACAGGGGAGCTTTGAGGGGAAATCGGATGATCAGGGCTGGGATGTTTTCTGATTAGTAAGGAGCTTTAAGGGGCATCAGTAAGCTGCAACAAACTAGACCCCAAGTCGATGTCAAGTGCAAAGATGGGGTGATTGGTAGGGTTTGCTTCATCGCTGACAATATAGGCTAGTTGGGCTTCTTTGTATAATATCCTTTGTTCCCCTCCGAAGACTAGAATGGTGGCATATGTGAGATCCATCTATAGTGTCCCTCCAAGTTTTCTAATCCAAGACCTTGACAACAACATGTCGAACTTAGGAGGAACATCAGCTACCACAATGTCCATGACCACACTCTTCATGGGCAGTTGAAATAGAGAAACCACCAGGTCCTTGATGACTCCCAAACATTGCACCCTTCTTGAATCAAAAGAGTATAAATCATGATGGGCCCTAGTCACTTCTAATCCCAGCTCTTCCATTACTATTTTGGGCATAAGGTTATGGGAAGCCCCTGAGTCCATGAGGCAATTATGCAGCACCTTATCATGTATATTCAGGGATGTGTAGAAGGGAGGGGATGAATCATCTCTATCCTCTACCATGGGACCTAGGATGATGGCAGGATTTTCATCCTAAAGGTTTATTGAGTCAGAGGGAGGCTGGGGGGACTAAGATTGTAGCAACTTGGAGAGGGACCTTTTGAAGTCTTCATTTTTAACTAACTCAGAAAGGGGTACAGGAATTCTAATCTTTTGTATCTCATGCTCAAAACTGAAGGAGGGGATAGGTTTAGGAGCTTCTCTTACCTCCGTGATAGGCTCTTTAGCTGCTGGCGAAACACTCTGAGTCTTCTTTTCTTTAGCTGTGGCTACTGCAGTTTTAGTAGGACTATCTACTATGAGGGGCTGGTCTGGGTTGTCAAAGTCTCCTTCTTTCCTTCTCGACCTGATATTATATCTGTTAGAAGTGTGACCGGCCCTTTGCTCTTTCCCCAATTCATGAATTTGAGTGCTCATCAGGGATTCTTCATATGTGGACTACGTCAAATGGGGAAAAGGGGGAGTTTCTTCAATACAGTGAATCTTAGGGCCAAACTCGTCTATCTCCTCTCTTTCCTCATGATCAACTAGGTTGTTTTGGAGGGGGGTTTGAACCCTTTGATCATCTCTATCTTTTCCCCTTTTTTCCCTCGGGAAAACCTGAGGCATATTGTTAGCGGGTCGTCTGAAACCTCTATTATCAGTGTTCTGGGGATTTCTATACATGGGCTTCCCCTCTAATTCCCACCTTTCCATCTTGGCAGTAAGTGATTTTATTGCTCTGGTTGTCTCATCTGTCTGATGAGGCAGGAGAGAGGAACTGGATGAGGAAGCTTCAGGCATGTTCCTGGATGTATTACTATCACCTGTGTTCCTGAGTTGGTTGACGGCCAATATGTTGGATTCTACCTCCATGGCTACATCTTTCATGTGGGCTAGCGTAGAAGCTCTTCTCTCCCTTAGTAGTAATCAGAAATCAGGATCAAAAGCGTTGGAGTAGGTGATCTTTGCAGAAGCTTCGGAGGGTTTTATCTCAGCAGGGATTCTGTTGTACATTTTATTAAATCTCTTGGAGAAGTCGAAGATAGACTCTCCTTCCTTTCTTTTCAATGACCCAAACTCTGTCATGTAATACATGAAATCTTTTTTATCTCCCCACTGTCTCAGAAAGGTACTATCTAAAGCTTCGATCCCATCAATAGATCTGGGAGGCAGGGCCTTGAACCATTTTCTAGCCTCTCCTTGGAGACTATGGACAAAAATCCTCATCCATACGTCTACATGCATGATGACATTATCATCTGTGAAACTGTAAAAGGCTTCTAGGTGTTCATCTACAGTTACGTCCCCTTCACCCGTGAACTTGGGTAGTTTCTTGAGGTAACCATCTGCTGGGAGGGCATTGAGGGGATGAGGTAACACAAGGGGAGCATACCTAGCGGCTATAATAGCCTCCATCCTGGTCATAGGGGGATTTTCTCTGGCCATATGGATATTATATAAAGGGGAACTTGGAGGAGAAGGATCTCGAAACATGGATGCTAGGGATGAGTTCTTAATGGGAGTGGGAAACAAGAAAGGATTTAAGGAGAAAGCTAACGAACTCAAGTCAGTAGGTTCTCTTTATGCAGGAGTGGGGAAACCTTCTATAGTCCCTGGTCTACACCAAGGAACAGCTTCAGAGGAGAGGGGAGTGACAAGGATTTCTCCCTCCAATCCCAGACCGAGAGGGGAAAACTTAGCAGGAACACTCCCAAAATTCAGGAAATGGGAAACCTCTGAAGGAGGTCTATCAAGAAACTGAGGAGGAGGAAAAGGAGTTCTTACAAAAGGAGATGGCAGATTACCTGTTTCGACAGTAGAAGATTCTTCTTCAGGGGCCTTTCCTTTTCTGAGAACCACCTCTGGATCAGTTACAGGTGTATCCAAGGGCAGTTGTGGATGTGACCGCGTATGCCTGCCTCTGGAAGCCACAATTAAAACAACGGGTTCGCTCCAATGGAGTCGTCACAATGGAGTCTCCAAGTGCATAGTATCAATCTAAATAGTTCTGATCTCTAATGCACCTTCAGAATCAGCTGATCATTGTCGTTCAAACCCGGGGAAAATATTCAATTTCCTCCCCGGCAGTGGTGCTAGAAATGTTGGCGACGAAAGTCACTCCTGGATTTCTAGCAGGAGCAGAGCCCGACACCCATCAGTTTTATGTCACGGTTGTTTGTATATGGGTGATCAAATGGAGGGAAACTCAAAACAATAGCGTTCCAACTCTAAAACCAGGCCAGGTATGTATGAGCAAGTGAGGTCTTGCGTAAATTTTAGACAGTGAGCTATAGTAAAGGGTGAACAGGCGGAAGACTTATGCAAGAGAAAAGCGGGGGTCTGTTATAAACAGCAAGTTTCTAATAGACTGAGGAAGAAGATGTCCAAATGCAACATCATCTTACATTCAAACGCAAAAGCTAGAGAATGCAGCAATGCAACAATAAATCTTTTATCATATCATAACTGTAATAATTCGCATGAATCAGTCAATCACGAATCCTCTTAGCACGAGATGAAAATTAGACTGAGTAAGAAGAATTGTCTGTCATAAAACAAGAAATCTCATATATAGATGCATAAACTGAAAGCTAGAATAGTTGTTAAAACATTACAGTAGGGAGCTCTGCTCAACCATCGATGATTACAAAATGGCAAAAATGCCTACATATACTCTTTCCTTCCTCTCGCCCAGTAGAGGCATCTCATAATTTTCAATGGGTGATATATCCTCAATCAAATTTGTCCTTTTTCCCCCTGTCATATGCTTCTTTAATTTAGCATGGTTCATGCCATGGGGTAGCTGAGCCCTTTGAATGTTGAATTGGCATGTGCAGGTTCCTTTGGCGAGTTCAAGACTTGGCGTGGCCTTCCTGAAGAGAATCGCTACAGGGGACCCTCCCGGGTAGATTTTCGGTCGGGACCTCCATACTCTTCAATAAATGACTGAGGAGAGGCATCAACCACCCTCTCTTCTCTGCATTCATTCCTGGCAACTACTGGGATTTCACGTCGAATTGACGCCCAGAGAATGTAGTGCTTCCTCTCTTTGAATCTGAATTCGGTGCCTTTGGCTTCCCAATACAGCCCCTTCTACTCCCTAGGGTGACCACGGGCTGTGACCTTATGCCTATCTGCCAGAGTGTTGTCGATGTTTCAGGGTTCGCAGATGAGAAAGGATTAAGACCTTTCTCTTTCAAAGTTGCAATGGGCGTAACGGCCACCACGCGTCCCTCCAAAAAGAATGGCTGAAATGGATTTTTGGCGCTTTGGGACCCGAGTGGCCAAATGTCAAACACAAACACCCCTCCTCCAGGCATGTTCTCTTATGACCAGGTGCCAGAATCATGGGTCCGATTCTGGGCGCCATCGGAAATTCGGAGTTCGGGATTTAAAAATGCAAGAAATGAGGGGTGCCCGCTCCTTGAAACTCCGATACCCGATATGCCGACCGGATGCCACCTGTCCCAGTTGGATCGAACGGTCCATATTTGCTTTGGACCATGGCACTTCCCCTTGCTAAACCCTTGGAAATTGGTCGGTCATGATAACCCGATGATCGTTGATCTATTTTTATGGATGGATCTCGACCGCTGATGGCAAAACTTCACCCGCTCGCTTGACTTGCTGCTATAAAATGGGATTCTCTCGTGCTATGCTCAGGTGCTTCTCGTGAAAACTGTAGACTTGGGTACGCCTAATCCTGATGCAAGAAATATCTCTAACATGACCTTTCGGTGTGCTATGTCTTATGCTTTACATGATATTAAGCACATTGTGTAACCCAATCTTGACAATCTACTGGTGCATTCCATGCTTCGTCAAGATCACCCGACACATTTACAGGCCATTTTTGTACGTTGTCGTTATTATCGCATACGTTTGAACCCACACAAATTTTTTTTGTGTGTGGAGTCTGGTCGACTTCTTAGTTTTATCGTGTCGATACATGGGATTTGAGTAGATCCCTTAAAGGTTAAGGCTATCCTTAATCTACCTCCTCCTTCCACACTACGCCGGCTCCAAAGTTTGCAAAGGAAGGAAAAATTTTTGCGTCATTTCATTCCCAATTATGTTGAACTGAGGAAATGATTCACTCGAATACTCAAGAAAGGTTACGAGTTTGTATGGGATGATACTATGAACAAAGCCTTCAAAGATTTTAAAATTTCCTTAACCCGTACACCATTATTGTTTCCCCCTGATTATAGCCAAGATCACTTCCTCTACTTAGTTTCTTTGGACTCTACCATTTCTATGTTCTTAGTCCAAGAGAATGATTCACATGATGAACATGTGATATACTATTTGAGGAAAAGTCTCACGACTACCGAAACCAAATACCTACATGTGGAGAAACTGGTTTTAGCAGCTATTCAATTTGTTCAATGTTTTCTTCATTATATCTTATTACGCAGAACCATTGTTATTTCCGATTACAACCCCATGCAACATATCCTTAATCGACAATTGTTGGGGAGCAAGTACTCCAAATGGATAGTGATTCTCTAGGAGTTTGATTTGAAGTTTGAGAGCTCCAAGTCCAAGAAATATTTGTTTTTTGTCGAATTAATATGTGACCTTCCCTCTGCTGAGACAGAAAATGTGGCAAAGGATCCCCTACCTGAAGAATCCCTTTTTTTGATTAGTTCTAATGACGTATGGTACAGATATATTATTATCTATATCCAGACTCAAACTTTTTGGCCTGATCTTTCTAGTACATATCGTCATCGCATACGGTATCAAGCCTGCCAATACATCATCCTTAGCGATACCCTTTATCGGCGTGGTATTGATTCTATATTTCGACAATGCCTCACCTACGATGAAGTTGAGAAATATTTGAATGATTGTCACTTTGGAGCATGTGGCATTCATATTCTGGGTATGCCACTGCCCAAAAGGTCTTATGAGTAGGTTATTTCTAGACTTCTTTGTTTAAGGACTCCATTACTGTAGTCCAGAAATGCCATTCTTGCCAAACTTATAATAATAAGATAAGATCTCATCTTTCTCCCTTACATCCTGTAGTTTTCGTTGGTTCATTCGCGAAATATGGCATTGACTTCATGACATGTAACCCTCACTCAGTCAGGGGGGCATGGATACATCATTGTAGCTGTGGATTATTTCACTAAATGGGTCGAGGCGATGCGTACATTTGATAACACCGGGAAAACTTCAGCATTGTTTATATTCAATCATATCATTACTAGGTTTGGTGTCCCTCAAGCCATCATTACTAATCACAACAGTCATTTTCATAATTTTAATCATGGTAGTCATTTTCATAATTTTATGATGTCTAAACTTACTGAAAAGTTGGGTCTTCTCCATGAAAACGCAACCCCCTATTATCCACATGCCAATGGCCAGGTTGAAGTAATCAACAAAGTCCTCATTACTATGCTTCGATGGATTATAGGAATTCACAAGACAAACTAGCACACGATGTTTTTCTCATCATTATGGGCCTATCGGACATTCGTTAAGTTTGCCACGGGATTCACACCATTCCATTTAGTATATGTTATTGAATCAACTTTATCAATTGAATGTGAAATACCATATTTGAAACTAGTCGTTGAACTTCTCCCTAACACCTTTGTTGAAGAGGAGCATCTTTTGTATTTGATGAAATTAGATGAAACCTGTCATGATGTCACCTTAGTTATTGAAACTCAGAAGAAACGTGTTAAATCCCAATATGACAAGCATGTCAAGCCACATGTTTTTTTTTAAGGTGATCTAGTTCTTCTTTATGCACAAGATCATGATTTGCTAGGGTCTGGTAAACTCAAGCCCATGTGGTGGGGTCCTTACATTGTCAAACGAGTATTGGAGAAGGGAGATTATGAGCTGGTTGATTATGATGGAATCCCTTTGAGTGAACCCAGAAATGGGATTTACTTAAAGAAGTACTATGCTTAAATCATTTTTTTCATGAGTGCTTGTACTTTTAGTGTATCATACTCTTGTGTGATTTTTTGTTATTTGGTTTTGAACTTTAGCTGCTTACCTTGCATTGTGCTTGGTTTCCAAATGTTGGTGTCTTCGCTACCTTACATTGGCTTCGTTGATGGCACTAGTCGTGGTACTCAGGACAAAGCATATGTTGTTTGGGCAATCTATGGACCTACGGATGAATTGGTTAGTCTACATGGTGTTTTCCTTGGTCGTGCAACTAACAATATTGTGGAATACAGTGCAGTCATCGAATTATTGACCGACGAAGTTTCACTTGGAATCTGTCATCTTATTGTATGACTCAATTCGCAATTAGTATTCCTATAGATGAGTAATGTTTACTCCATTCATATTCCTACGTTGTTAAAGGTATATTTACAAATTTGCCTCTTGGAACATCATTTTGATTATATTTAATATCAACACATTCCTAGATGCCTAAATACATTAACAAATGCTTTGGCTAATTATGTGTTAGAAAAACATTTGAGACATTTATAAAATCCAATCACACTTTGTATATACAACAAGTAAGTCGGTAGAAGCCTTATATATGTATAATGATAAAAGTTTACAAAAAGTGTTTTTGTCCGAAGACCAAAATATCATAAATTTGAAGCACATGGCTTCATATACAATAGAGCATCAAGGATGATGATCGCTATAACATGCGACTGCACGTGCTACTCTACGGAGCAGTTGATCAATGGAAGAAGACATGTCCACTGTGTGGCATTGATAATGCCTTAGGATATCATTGATGGAGGCATCTGGGATGTTCATTGTGAGTCCCTCTAGATTTTTCTCTAAGGTCTCAAAGTCAGCAATGGCTACTCCTGCTACGTTAGGTCTCTCCCCTCGCCTCTGGATAGGGGATGAACTAGGAGGAAGATAAGGTCCCACGTCTGCATCATCAAAGATCATTCGATTAGTCATCAGATAAACGGCATAAAAACATTTTATATTATTAAAAATCACAAAAAACATCCTATAAACAAAATGTCCTTGTTACCTATGTCCCCCCATTTGGAAACCTCAGGAAGAGCTAAGTCCAGATCTCCTCGGAAGTATAGTCTGGCATATGCATAGTCATTGACCATGAGCATTTGAGTTCTCAACCAGTCAAATAATACATCGTTATATATAATGATGGGACCTACTGCATGATGTTCCATGAGGTCGACCCACCTCTTCATTCTTGGATCCTGTGGGGAAGTTATACCCCACTCTACCTGCAAATGAAAAACTGGGAACCCCTCTAAGAAGAAGGATAACAAAATTGACCTATATCCAAACTGTTTAAATCCACCACTCCTACACTTGGTCAGTTGTTTTTTCATACTCTTGAGAACCCCTTCACACCAGTTAAAAACTCAGGGCTCCATACACTCCAGCGCATAATGAAAATATCTTTGAAGAGCCATATGAGGATCTGCACTCCCTGCCATGCATGTGATGGTATAGAGGATGGTCCATAGAGGCAATTCTCTGACATCTATTATAGCGAATTTACCGTTATCCTTCTGGGTACCTGGCACACAATGCTCATTGATATAGTGGTCCACAGGCTCATCGCCTCCCCTGCTACCTGTAAGTGTTACTCAGGACCCATAGGGAGATATCACAGTTATGAAGTATATATCCTCGATATCTATCATAAGAGTGTGAGCACCCACATGAAACACCTTCTCTTTCACATCCCACATGTGAACTAGGTACTCGACTAATCTCAGTTGAGCGCTCATACCCTGTATTTTGAAGAATTTCAACAACCCACATTGTTGGAGGGCCATTATTGTTCCCGAGTCATTCTCGACAAAGTAGTCTTCCTCCTCATGCTCTCTCTCACGCCATTCCAACATTTTTACTGTGGAAAACCTGTAATGGAAAAATAAATAGAGATTATCATCATTATCTTCTTCCCTGAAGAATTTTTATTGGAAAAATCATCTTTAAAAACTTTTTGAACTGTGCACGTCGTAGGCCTGGGCATCCATATAGTGTGGAGTCATCATAGGTTGGCTATAGGACTACCTGCGACGATCTTAGATCATCGCAGGGCTTGATATATGGCACCTGCGATGACCTTTGCACATATGTACCCTCAAAAAATTAACTCAAAAATCTATTTTTAACCAATGAAAAACAAATATTGATCCATGGAAAGTTGAAAGAGATGAAAATTACCTATTTTGTGGAAACCATTCGTCGAATGATCAAATGTGCCCTATGCAATCCATAGTTGAAAATCAAGGTAAATAGGGGGTTTAGAGCAAGGTTTGTGTGAAATGACAAATGAAATAGTGAAATGGGGTTTTTACCCATTTTTATTTTTTTTTCACTTTTTCATTTATATTTTATATTATTTTATGTATTTTATCTAAACCCTAAAGTCCTAACAACCTCGCAAGTTTGTGATTTTTGTAGATAAAAAGTCTAGGAGTGAAACGTCGAAACAATGATACACTTTTTGGTTTGTTTTATACATTTTTCACATGTACAAGATCCTTTTAGAGTTTTTCAGAAAAAAAAAATTTGAGCTTAGTTTTTGTTCATTCTCGTGCTCGTAAATCAATGAGAATGTAACCAAGTATACTTTTATCACTATTTCAGACTCGTAAAGGTTATACGAAAAAGGAACCCCCTGGAGCTCCCATTAAGCTCTTTTCACACTCTCTAAACATGAAAAGATTGCCAAGCAACCTTGTTCTTTTCACGTTCGTAAAAGTATTTGAAGAAAACATCTGATGAGTGGTAAGTTATCAATTTTTCGGTCTCGTCGGATTAACTTACGAAAAATAACCTTGTGGAGTTCTCTTTAAGTGTTTTTCAGACTCTCTAAACATGAAAAGCCCCTGATTTTTCTCTCTTTGGACTCGTTAAACAAACATCGAAAGACCCATATGGGATCGAACCACTCCTTCTTAGGGTTCGTTAAACATACTCTGATGGACTCATCTGAAGGATGAGCTTACATCAACAAGCATATTTTATCCTCCTCAAGCTTGTGTAAAACTAAAGAGGTACTCACCAGAAATGGTGGGGGAAAATTAGGAAAGGAATGTGTATTTGTATCCATGTCGATGGTATTAATAGTCGCTCTTGAACATGACACCCCCTTCATCATTGTATTCAGGTTGGGAAATCCATTTGTCTCTCATTTGACCATCCACATGTTCATATGTTGGGTCCTCCTTGATTCAATGCTGCCAAGAATATTTTCGTGTTGTTCATATGTTCAAGAGAAGTCCAACCTCAATAAGCCTTCTATCAAATTGGTCATCTGCAATTATAAATCTTCTCCCATGTCGGCCTTCCCTGAGTCAGTTTCAAATCACTTTACACTATGATCTACTTCAAATATGTTACTTATTTTGTGTCATTGATGGGGGATACATTAAGGCCCTCCTATGACGATTCATTTCCTGTCAACTTCAACTCATTATCCAGGAACAAGACCTAGAAATCATTCAGTACCTTAGAGCCTACATGCCTCAATGGTAGGTTCCTTCGCTCTCAACAGTGGGTTCACATCATTGACCCTTAATTAGAATATTCCATCGAGTGTTTGACTTCAACTCATTTATTCACATTCGTTGGATTGTGCTGGGGTAACTTGGGAGTCATTGACATCAATGGTGATTTCTCTTGCACTTGTTAACAGTTCTCATTATTGACCGGTAATCAAGTGGTTTCTACCATGTTCAACTTCGACACCTGTAATCACATGGATAGATTCGTACTTAGGGATGATGGAAATGAATACCTTGGATCACACCATTCTGGTCCAGGTTGTGATGGAGTATTTATGATTTGTATTGACACATACATCCACTTTGTATGTCTCATGGCTATGTCTAAATTTGAATTCTTTAGGGAAGAGATCCATAGTGTATTCTGGGTGGCTATGTCAATTCATAATGACTTGGATCCACAGTGTATATTTAGTGGCCATGACTCACTTGACATTTTTTAATATGAGTATGGGAATTCCTACCTCAAACGATGGTATATTGTTATGTTGATGCTTGATTGTTTGCAGGTTCCCGACCGGTGCGCTCCTTGTTTCTGACACACACATTATACAAAGTATTTCAGTTGTCATGAGTTCCAACCTCATACTTTGGGGGGCATTCTATTACACATTATTTTGGTTACCCCAGTGATCCATTGGAAAACATGTGTTCATGTTCCCAAAAAGAGCCTTGCTTCATTAGGAAAGTGACTTGCTTTCTCTTCTCAAAAACACTATTAAGGAAGGTTGTCGCAGGCTACACTATACATGGGGTGAAACGATGCCTGAATCTTTCCCCTTGCTCTAAATATGGGCTGCAATATCTCTGCATGATGCTCTATATCTAGGGTGTGACTATGTCAAAATACTAAGAAAAGGTCAAGCTTCATGAAATTTCTAGAAGGGGATCTTCTAGAAGATGAGGTGGCGTCTGAATGGTTTGGATCTTACTCACTTCTCTAATTTGGTGGGATCATCCTAATCTCCTCAACCATCTCTCTTTCCCCTATATAAGAGGGATATCTCATGGAAAAGGCTAAGGTTGAATAGGCTAAGAATTGGATGAGGAATTCTACTTCAGCTCATGCTTGAGAGCTTCATTTCAGTTCATCAAGTTATTGTGGATCTTCTTCATTCAAGGTTGGAGCAAGTGTGTGTGTTGGAGAAAAGGACCATCAAGAGGGGACCTTATGACATCAAGGCTTTGGTTGTAATCTCCACTTTCATTATAATATGATACAACAATACGTTTCTTTCCCATAAAACTTGTGTTGTTTTATTGTATAATTCCTTGATCACCTACATAAGTTCTTGTTGAGTTCATTGTATTTATTTCACTTTGCTTGGATTATGTTCCCTTGTAGATCCAATATCACAGGAGCACCAGAGTGGAGCTAGGATAGCAATGGCAAGAGGAAACGACATTTAAACGGTATGTTGTCTATCTCTTGTTAACTAGTAAACTCAATAGTTAGAGCTTAGGGAAAGCATCATATTTTGTTTTGTTTTGTTCTAGATCTAGATGGATCTAGGGAAATCTGTTTATGTTTGTATTTCTGATTAATCCTATAACAATGGTTTATGATCATCCTTGATTTGAATTACATGTTGAATTACCTTAGTATCATAGACCTTTAAATCTTCATAACTCCATGCAAAGACATCAGGGAAATACTTCATTAGGTTGATATACCTCTGTTTAATTTTTGGACTGAGTGTTTTGGACAATTTGATGATCTTGGGATCCTTATGAGTCCCAATATTTCAATATTCTATGTCCTCATCATTTGCAATGATTTTAGGATTTCTGGCCACATTGTTGTTGTCAAAAATATTTTCCAATGGGACCAAGCCTTTGGGAATAATGTTATTTTTTAGATGCACTATCTATCTTCCAGCAATTTGATTCTAAAAAAGGTCATCATTGTTGAACACAGTTGCATCTTTATTCTCGTCACAAAAACACTCATCATCAATATTTGAATTAGCAAATTCATCACTCATCTGAAGGAATCTTTATGCATGTTTGTCATCTTCAAATATTTGCCAATAATTAATGTCATCAGGTACTATTGGCCTATGCTTGAATTCAATTTCATACTTTTTTTTAGGAAAAATTGGAATTTTGAAAACATAAGATGAAGTAGCTAAAGCATCTACAATTTAATTTCTCCCACTAGGAATCATTGACAAATTGTATTCTGAAAACTCTTCAAGAAGATCAAGTACTAAATTCCTATATGCCCTCAATCTTGGATGCTTGGACTGATATAAACCCTTTACCTGATTAATAACAAAATCAAAATATCCATGTACAACCATCCTCCTAGCACCCAATTCTTTATAGTCTTCAATCCAAGAATCAGTGCCTCATATTCAGCCATATTATTGGTACAATCAAAAGCAAGCTTGTAAGAACATAATTTTGTACCTATCTTGGGAGGGTTAATCCACACACCATCTCCTGCTCCTTCTCTACTAGCTACTCCATCAAAGCTCATATTCCACATGATCCGGATTTTATGAGAAGAAAAAAATGAATACAAATTATTAACAGGCGCTTAACACAAAATAATAGAGATACAGTAAAACTTGTTTTTTATTCAATAACGAAATAAGCTGAAACTATAAAATGTAGCGAAAACAAGCTTGCTGGAATGGTGGTGGATTATCTCTGAGAAGAGATGTGATGGATGCGCGCATTCTCCAGAAGAAGATTACAATGAGGCTTTGAAGGCATTTTTACAATAAACAAGAATTCCAAAAACCCTAGACATCCAAAAACCTAACCCTAGGAGATGAAGCTCCAAAAGTCATGTGGGCCCCGTTTGGGTAAGTTAGTACATCAACTTCTCGAGGTCGTAACTTTTGCATACGATCTTCGTTTTAGGCATGTGATAGCCCATTGGAAAGGTATCATTGAGGAGATTAATTTTGGGGGATCAATGATGCCTTTTTATATCATTGAGGAGCTCGATCCTGAAAAACCTTCATTTAGGCCCTCAAAATGGCCCTGGAAGTTAAAACTGCTAAAAATAGTAAATTGCCAAAATTGTCAGAAAATTATTTTGAGCCAGTTGGAAAAGGTGGGTCACCATTGATATCTATCTAGATCAATACTCCCTCCTTAGTAAGAAATGGTCTCCATTGCATTGAGGTGCCCCATCAAATGAGGAAATTTTTGTTGAATTTGGCCCCGGGGGAGCCACTTGCCTTGGTGTAGGAGCTTCCCTACTTTGACGAGTCGATAAAGTTGGATCCTTTGTTGTCGAGTGCCCTTGTTCTATGTGTACATAATCTGATCATTGGATGTTTGTTGTATGCACTCAGGGTTGAGCTCTGTTGGTGTCAGTTTTTATGCTACTTCTGAGGTGTCCAATAATGGTGGGAAATAAGGGTGAAGGAGATCCACGTTGAACACTGGGTGCAGGCCAAGGAAGGGAGGAATGTTGAGCTCAAAAGAATTATCCCCCATGACCTTGGTGATAGTGTACAACCCATAATAGAGTGGGTGAATCTTCCAATGGGGTCCTATAAGGCAATTTTTATGCAAGTGCAACCAAACTTATGTGGCACCCAATTTTGATCATGGCATTGTTTGTACTTGTCATTGGACTTTAGGATATCTTGAACCTGTTGGCGGATGTGTTGGATATTCTCAATGAACCGGGTGGCTTTGTCAGCTTCAGTTGGAGCAGGAGATGAGTCAGTCGAGGTGGCCACAAGAGGAAGTGCAACATCTATGGGACCCAATGGTTGGAATCCCAACCCCACCTGAAAGGGGTTGTGGCCAGTTGAGCTATGCAGGGCTCGGTTGTAGCTATGCTAGACATAGGGAAGGCTCTCATCCCATGTGTGAGGGTTCTTTGAATTATACATGTGAAGGATATGCACAATCATTCGATTTACAACCTCGGTTTGGCCATCTGTCTGGGGGTGGAAGGTCGTGGATTTGGTGAGCTTGGTTTCCAGTAATGACTAGAGGCTCGACTAGAATGTGCTAAGAAATCAACTATCCCAATATGATACAATGGTTTGTGGGATTCCAAAATGTACCCAAACGCGTTCAAAGAAAATCTTGGTAGTGGCCTCTGCTGTGATGCTCTTCTTGCAGGCAACCAGAATCGCCATATTAGAAAAGTGATCAACAACCACAAAAACACAGTCATTTACATGCTTGTTGGATGGGAGGCTCAACATGTAGTCCATTGAGATGGATTCCCATGGCCTGTCGAGAGTAGGAAGAGGGGTGTACATGCCCTCTTTCTTAGTGGTCGGTTTGGCAATAGGGCAGGCAGTGTAGGACCTGAGATACTTGTTGACCTCTTGTCAAAGTTTCAGCCAGTAGAAATGTTTTTGTAGCATTGACACTGTATTTTCAACATCGAAGTGTCCTGCCACCTGACTGTAGTGGGATTTCCAGATCAGCTTCGCTCACTCACTTGATGGAACACAGATATGGCCCAGACAACACAACAACCCATCCTGAAGATGGAAATTATCGACAACTGTGTTTGCACCCAACATTTGGTAGGTGGTGGTGAAGTCAAGGTCTATCTCATAGAGTTGGGGCCATCCATATGTCTCATGGCTACAAGATTCTAGCACCATGGTGAGTGTTGCGACTGGCGGTCTGTTGAGGCAATCAAAAACGTGATTTGTGTTTCCTATTTTATACTTGATGTTAAGGTGGAATTGTTGCAAGTATGTGGACCACTTTTGATGGTGGTCATTATGCAATTTTCCCTCTATTTGCATGAACTGTAGTGGCTTATTATCAGTGTGGATGACTATCTCCTTCCCAAGAATGTAATGTCTCCACTGGCGGCAGGCTTATACAATGGAGTGCATTTCTTTGTCATAATTAGGGTACTTACGAACAGTATCTATCAATGTCTCACTATGATAGGCCACGGGGTGGTCGTGCTGAGTGAGAACGTCGCCCACAGAATATTTTGGAGCATCTGTCTCGATTTCAAAGGGATGTTTCAGGTCTGATAGTGAAAGTATTGGGGCTGAGAACAAGTGTTTCTTCAAATCATTGAATGCTTGTTTTTGGGACCAGCCCCATGCAAATTTATCCTTACCACCACCCCTGTTTATTTGGCTGAGGGCCCATGCAATATGGGATAATCCCAACATGAACCTGCGGTAGAAATTGGCAAGGACCAAGAAGCTCTGAAGCTCAGTGAGTATTGTTGGGGCTGGCCAGTTACGGATGACTTGGATCTTGGTTGGATCCACATGTGTGCCATGTTGATCAATGATGTAGCCCAGGTAATGGACCCTGTCCCTACCGAAGAAGAATTTTTCCAAGTTGGCATATAGCTTGTGCTACCATAGGGTGTGAAGAACCTGTTGAATATGCTGCAAGTCTTCAGCCCAAGTCTTATTTTAAATTAGAATTTCATCCAGATACACCACTACAAAATTATTGGTGAATGGTCGCAGGATATCATCCATCATCCTCATGAAAGTGGCTAGAGCATTTGTCAAACCAAAAGGCATGACCAACCATTCAAAAAGGCCTTCCTTTGACTTGAAGTTGGTCTTCCATACATCTATCTGTTCTATCAGGACCTGGTGGTAGCCAGACTTCAGATCAATCTTACTGAAGTATTTGGCCCTCGTGAGTTGATCAAGGAGGTCATCGATTCGGGGAATTGGGTATCGGTTTCTGACTGTGATTTTATTCAAAACCCGATAATCAATACAGAGTCACCAGGTTCCATCTTTCTTTTGTACCCGCACGATTGGGTTCCTGCAAGGTGATGAGTTGGGATGGATGTGCCCCTTGTGGAGCAGTTCTTGGATCTATTACTTGATCTCCTCATTCTCTAACAAAAAGTTGCAATAGACTAGCCCATTGGGAAACAATGCGTCGGGGGTCATATCGATGTGGTGCTTGACCTACAATGCAGATGTACCCCTAAAGGTGAGGAGAAAATATATGAGTATTCTTCCACGACCTTATCTACTTGCTTCTGTTGTGTGGAGAGGTCGGTCACAGAGACCCTAGATGTGGTTGTGATCTTTCGCTTCTTCTGAGAGAGAATCGGGAAGAAGACAAAATTCCCTGTTTGAGATATGACCTTACTGCATTGCTTAGCAGAGATCAAGGAAATAGCACTAGGTGGGACTGCCTCAGGTATCCTGTACAATTTTCTATTCAAAGTAATAATAACACTACGAGGCCTAGACTCGTATACTCCATGACGTTTCCATAAATAAGGTTGGCCCCAAATAACATCACAAACTTCGAGAGGATCAACTTCACATAATACCTCGTCTTTGAAGGGATTGATGTTGTATGACAGTCGACACTGTTGGCTAACGCAGAGATCGCTTCCTTGGCAGAGTCATCCAATGGTGTAGGGTTGTGGGTGCGGCATTGTTGGCAGGGAGAGCTGCTTGATGACCTCCATTGAGATGAGGTTCTTCTGGATACTACTATCAACAATGAAGTGCAGTGGGGTGCCTTTTACCCACATTTTTGAATGGAAGAGGCACTCTCCTTCTTCTGGCTCATCTGGTTCACCAGGTTGGAGCTTGGTGGTAGCAATGGTGGCATTGGGTTCCGTGTCAATGATCCATCTTCCCCTTTCTGGTTCTATCTCAGAGTCAGAATCTGCATCTGATTCAAAGGCTTTCACTTCGGCCACCAATGACTTCTTTGAGCGATAGTCAGCAATGTTATGCCAAGGGCTCTTATGGAAGTCGCACCACTTCCCGGTATCTTTCTTTGTCTTTCCGGTGTCCTTCTTTGCTTGTGGCTTGGACTGGTTGTCCTAATACTGTCCATATTTTCTCTGTCCTTTGTTCTATGGGTTGGGTCTACCCTTTCCCATCTTTTGTTGTGAGGGGTTCCCAGGCCCAAATTGTTGCGTCTTTTGTTTGACCTTCTACTCGATTTTGACGACATATTGGTAGGCCGCGCCTAAGGATGAGATGTACAGAAAATCCATTTTGGTATGGATGTATCTATGCAGAACATCGTGATACTTGAGCACCATATATCTCTCTAAATTTTTGATACCCATCTTGGTGCACAAGGTATGGAAGATATTTGTGAAATCTGGCACTACTTGGTCTCTTTCTTGTTGTAGTGTGGTCCATTTGGTATACAGGTCGTCATAACTTCCGACAGGGTAGTATTATTCCTTAATAGCATCACTGAAGGATTCTCAGGTGGTTGTGACTAAAAATAATGAGTTTTCCTCTATTTCCTTTTGCTCACAGAAAGTTTCCCACCAATCTTTGACATGGGTAATGGATTTGAGGAGAGAAAAAGTAATCTTTTCTCTATTTGAAAAGTTATGGACAGAAAAATACCCTTCTAGTATATTCAACCACTTGTCTACAACATCTATGTCTATATGACCTTCAAATATAGGAATATTGAAGTTTATTTGTACCTTGAAGGGGGCGGCACCTCCGTTCAAAGAAGATGCGTCTCCTGTTGGTAGTCACCGAAGGATTTGCACGAAACTATCCATCATCTTGTTCCTCTGTTGCGTGAGGGATTCCTCAATCAATAGTTTGAAAGGATCTCGTGTTCCATCATCTTTCTTTTCTCCTGCCATGAGAGGTCGTTTGGGCATGCGAGAGATTTTGTCCTCAGGAGAAACAAGCTCGAGACCCAACTCTTTCTACTCCAACCTCGTTGGGGACATGCATTAAGACAACAAGGAGAAGACTGCTCTGATACCACTAATGTGGATTTTATGAGCAGAACGAAATGAATACAGATTATTAATAGGTTCTTAACACAAAATAACAGAGATATAGTAAAAATGGTTTTCTATTCAATAACAAAATAAGTTGAAACTGTAAAATGCAGTGGAAACAAGCTTGTTGGAATGGTGGTGGCTTATCTCTGAGAAGAGATGTGACGGTTGCGTGCATTCGCCAGAAGAAGATTACAATGAGGTTCTGAAGGAATTTTTACAATAAAAAGGAATTCCAAAAACCCTAGACATCCAAAAACCTAACCCTAGGAGATGAAGCGCCAAAATTCATGTGGGCCCCGTTTGGGTAAGTTAGTACATCAACTTCTTGGGTCGTAACTTTTGCATACGATCTCTGTTTTAGGCATGTGATAGTCCGTTGGAAAGGTATCGTCAAGGAGATTCATTTTGGGGGCTCAATAATGTATTTCGATATCAATGATTATCTCGATCCTGAAAAAACCTCATTTAGGCCCTCAAAATGGCCCCGGAAGTTAAAACTGCTAAAAATAGTAAATTGCCAAAATTGTCAGAAAACTACTTTGAGCCGGTTGGAAAAGGTGGGTGGCCACCGATATCCATATGGATCACCACATATCATCCTCTACACTATTTTTCTGATTTGTAATTTCCTCTGTTTGATGATCAGTTTTGTCTTTGATGGCCATGAAAATCGTTGGCTCCTCCTCTTCAAAACTCAAGTCATTATAGAAAATAGAGGAACCAACCTCAGTATCAATAGAGTAAATGGGATGATTGTTTGGTTGAGTTTTTCTACTCACCATGTAATTGAGAAACACTTCTCTATACAACCTCCTTTCTTGGACAAAAACATGGATAGTAGCATATGACATATCCATTTGCAAAGTTCCTTTCAACTTTGTAGACCAATATCTAGATAACAACTTGCCAAATTTAGGAGGGATGTCAGCAACCACCACATCCATGATCAGATTTTTTGATGGAATTTGAGACAATTATACAACCAAATCTTTGATTAAACCCAAGCATTTCACCTTCCTTTAGTCAAAAGAGAAAAGATCCTTGTAAGGTATTGTGATATCTAGGCCCAACTCATCCATGAACACCTTGGGCATCATATTATGTGATGCCCCTGAATCTAACATGGCATTATGTAAGGTCATGTCATGAATTTTAAGACTAACATAGAAAGGAGGAACATCATCAACATCGCCATTCTCCTCCACATGTGGGCCAAACAAGATAGCAGGGTGATCATATTGTACATTCAAAGTGTCAGGGACTTCTTCCATTTTGAGCATTTTAATGATCTGATTTTGATATTCTCCATTCTTAATCAGCTCATTAAATGGAACATAAATTTTGATTTTATCCATTTCACTTTCAAAATTAAAAGGAGATGGGGATTTTTCTACCTCTTTGATGGTTACTTCTTTTCTTACCTCGGGTATTTTATTTGGATGTTCTTCTTTGGATTTTTATTTCTCCATTGCATCATTTGTTGAATTATCTTTCTTAGGTTGTCTTGAAGAAGGTGTATTTATCTAAATTTCCCTTGTAGGATTTTCCTTTGGAAGATTTGCAGGCACCTTTTTTCTTCTGAGGTTATACTGTTTCTGAAGCTGCATAATAACATTTTGATATCCTTTCTTAAACTCTTATGTTTCCAATGAAAACATATCATCATTATCCTGCATAAACTTATCAGTTTCATCCATAAATTGATCATGTTCTTCTTTAGTTAAGAACACATTTGTTTTTTTTATCATCACAACAATGCATATTGTCTTGAATTGTTTGATCAAAATCTTAATTTACATAGTTGTTTTGGAAATGAGGTTTTATTTTTTGATCACCTTGATTTCTCTGGTCTCTTTGCCTAATCTGTGGAACTGGAGCTCTTCCAAAATTTTGATTTATGGGTTGAAAATCAGTTTGACCCCTAGTGGCAGGCTTATTCTCCAAAGACATTATTTCCATGAATATTTCCATAGTTTTCATCTTCAAATAAAATTTCTCATATGACGATTGAGAGGTTGAGGGTTGTGCTTCTCCTTGGACCTTCTTCACATCTCTGTTAGGATTATGCTTATTCTTCCCTGATGTCATGATATTTACGTCTACTTTGATTGCATCACTCATCATATCATCTAATGTATTATATCTCCTTTCTCTTAACAACAAGGAAAAGTCACTGTCAAAAGAATCAAGATATCGAAGTTGGGCAGCTCCAGGAGGAGGTTTTACTTCTATAGGAATTGAATTATATACTTTCATAAATCTGGTTGAAAACTCTTGTATTGTTTCATTTGGTGATATTTTTATGTTATTGTACTAAGTTAGCAACTGAAGAGAATTATTTTTATCACCCCACCTTGCAAGAAAAAATGTCTCAAAGGATGCAAAATCAGGGATACTCGCTGCAGGAAGAGCTTTAAACCATTTTATGACTTCTCCTGAAAGACTTTGTGTGAACATCCTAAGTTTTGCATCCTCATGATCTACCTCCTCTAGGTAAAAAAAATCACTGAACCAATCTAAGTGTCTTTGGGCTAATACATTTTCTTCAGCATCGAATGATCTGATTCTCTGATTATAATTTTGGGGTAAATCTTGTAACTGGGCAGGCAAGGAAAGAGGAGAAAATTTGGTTGCCATGGATCTAGGTGGATTTTGGGCTATCTAAACAGTATGAGTGGGGACAGTCTGAATAGGAATAGTTTGAATGGGCACAGTGGGAATCAAATATTGGAATTTATTCTCAACAAAGATAATTCCATTCAACTTAGATTCTTATCTAGATCTGAACAAGGTTTGTTCAAATTTTAAATCAAAGTCAAGTTCATCGATACTTTTTAAACCGTCTTTGGGTAAAGATAGATTTTTGTCTAGGAAAGCAAATGATTTGATTGTCTTTTTTTTTCTTTTGTGTAATATTTTCTTAGGTTCAGACACAAATACTATAGGTTATGGATAAGGGTTCCTTCTAGTGTGAATTCTCTGAGAAACCAAGATTTCTTATTTTCTATATATATATATATATATATATATATATATATATATATATAGATAGATAGATAGATAGATACATGTTATTGATCTTATTAAATCAAGTCGTCAGGGTAAGAATAGTTCATCCAAAAAAAGGTATATGATTCATTGTTACCCTCAAGAATCAAATCTAAATCTTTAAGTTGTTTTTTGCCACATAAAATTTTCAATTTCGTCCAAGGCAATGACGCCAAAATGTTAACACTGAGTAAATTGTTGGGTTGAAGAAACAATTTACAAAGGTAAACTACAAACCAACTGTAAGAATGGAAACTAGCCTTTCCAATATAGAGAGGGATCTCTCTGAGACTTGATCTTTGATAGACAGGTTTCTTTAAATTGATGGCTAGATTTAGAATTTTAAGATAATTTTTTAAGGTCTGCTGACAAAAGAGAGTACTTCTAGGGATATGGAGTCAACCTTTGTTATTCTTTCTATTGTTTGTTCATCCCATTAGTCTCCAATACTTTCCATTTTTGGATTATTGGTTGTCCCAATGTTGACTTTCCTCACTTTGATTGGTGCAACAAATACTTCTGACTCCATAGATGGACTTTCCACCTCTCTTTCTCCTTCAATTTTTGTAATCTGAATGTTGCATGGATCATCCTCATATGGTGCTTCCTCTTCAACATGATAGCATGGAAATATTTCTTTGACCGTCTATCTATTTTGTTGTTGATATTATTTCATGAGTTCAACCTATGATTCATCAATAAATGTTGGGGTTCTCATGTTCAAATGAGAAAGTTACTACAAATTTCTATTGTAATGTTGTCCATTCTGTAGTACCTCTGTGCATCTCCTAGTCTACATACCAGTTTTCTGGGATTCCTTCCAATGTATGGATGAAGTGATGAGACCATTCTTCTAGTGGTCTCATCCTCCATTGTGTCATGCACTTCTCCAAGTGTTCTGTTAGTGTTCCTTTCCCATCATACCTTTGCATTCTATTGCTCCCTTGTGTTGCGTCAAATCTAATGTGCAGTAGTCGTTTACATTGGTACCAGTCCTAAATTGTTTCTTTGTGCGCATCCCACCATATTGTAGGTGTAGCCTTGAGTGCAATATCTAGGGCTAAGAGTCTCTAATTTTTTAACACTTATTCCTTGTATTTTGTCAGAAATTCCTCTAATTCATTTACGCCATGACAACTGGGAGATTCTCTTATCTATGTACCAACCCATCTTACTGCGCAGTGTTATAACCCTAATTTTCACCAGACATGCTTACCTGGCATCAGGCCATCTCAGATTCCTTCTTTGCCAAAACACTGTTGAACAACTCTTCTTAAAAATCCCTTTTATAAAGGCCCACATGCCCTGCTACATTACTGCATGTGTGTACACACTAGCTGACCCAAGACAGCCCATGTGTACCTACAAAAGCATGAAAAAAGGAAATTTGTTGACAAAACACACAGCTTTGGGTAAGTTAACTAAACTTTTCATCCATGCATGGTCGGACATTCGACCAAATACCTAGCTTCTTCTAGAATATAAAATAAGGGTTAGGGGTCCCATATGGAGGAGAAGAATCATAGTAAAGAAACTATACCAGATTGAGCATTCCCTTTGTCCCAACCTTTAGCCATCCTTGTGCAAAGAGAAGTATAGAGCAAAGGAGTTGGAAGATAGTGGAAGAAGAGCCCAAGACCAGGATCGAGGAGCAGTAGCCACTTTATCATTGTGAAGTTAATAAAATAATTGCTTTTCCCATCCCACCATATGAGATTGTCATTATTGGAATATTGATTGTATGATTGATTAAATCTCTAACCCATTAGTTCATAGATCAAATGCATGTGGAGTTCTTTGTTTTTCTTTAGTGTTACACGTCAAATTTACTCAGCTGGATAAGTGTCGCATATTCCTCCCAATTTTCGTAAGCGTCGCATATTCCTTACAACTTTCACAAGTGTCGCAAGTTGTTCACAAGTGTCGAAAACATCATTCAAGCATACTGCCATAATTACGACACTAAGGAGGCACTTAAAAAATCTCATGTATTTGGTTTGGAGAAGTAGAACTGGTTAACTGAAGTCAAAGGACTCTTGACACCTAAAAAGAACTCTGAAACAATGGTTTTGAGGGTGAGCGCTCCCCTATATTAGCCTTAGGAGCGTTGGCGCCCCCCTACAAGGCTTTAGGGAGCGTTATAACGCTCTCCTGCCCTTTTACAAGAACGCAACTCACTTTTTGAGAGCTGACACTTCCCTTAACCTTCTCAAGGAGTGCTACAATGCTCTGATACCCCTTTTGCAGGAGCGCTGCCTAATCTGAGGCAATAGTTGGCCCGTCGAAGAGAATAAGGGGAGGATATTTCAAGATTAGAAGGCAGTTGCATTTGAATTCTTGGTTTCATCAAAAGATCCCTGATCTAAGGAAGAGGTTCCCCAACTTGTTCTAAAGATAACTCAAGAGGTTAAGCTCCTCTTAACCTATATAAGCAAGTTCTATGATGGTGGAAAGGGGGAAGAATTGCTAGCATGAAACGTATGGTCTCATAGGAAACACACATTCAGCCCAAGGAGAGTGATCAGTGAAGCTGTTGTTATCCAGTTTGTATATCTTTCAGGAAAGGGTTAGATGAAGAGGACTTGACGAAGTTGTCGCATTCGCATCTACGATTGTAAGTATTGTTGTCGTTATTCTCATCAATATGACACGCTTGGCCTCTTTATTTCTAGTTTGTGTCTAATGTTACATAAACTTATCATTGATAGATAGATATTTTTTCAAGCTAATATCAATAGAGTAGGAAGTGGTCATATCTTATTTGTCTACAGGACTCAGCGAGGAGCAAAGGATTGGAGCTCAACTCGGAGCGTGCAGAGACAAACGTCGATAAAGAGGTACTTCTATTCTCCTTCCTTCTCATGTGTTAGTTTGTATAGATTTGAAAGGAAGTCAGTGTCCACATTAATCATTTTCTGTCTTAGAGTTAGGGTCAATCTCTTTGAGGCAATCTACCTGTCCGCAGGGAGATTTTCCTACAACAGAAATTGGCGACTCCGCTGGGGAGCTAGCCTCAAATCAAAACTTCTTGTTTTGATTTTCCCCTCATTGACCTTGTTCTATCCCTTTATTGTTTCATACCTAGTTCACTCCTCTTTTGATTGGTTTCATGACCTGATTGGCTTCTTACTCCATCATACTCAGCATAGTTGTCAAGTTTGAATTCCAATTTTTGGAATTTTTTGACATTTCTGGGAGTTTTTGAACCTGGCGCCCCTGTCCTTGTGTTAACAGAGTGTTGGCGCTCCCTAATATCTTTGCACAGAGCGCTATAATGATCCTTTCCTTTGGAAACAGAGCGCCATCCCTCCTTTGGCCAGTAAACCTTCCATAATTGATTTTTCTAGGTTTTGCCTCTGTGTCTCTCCTACTGGGTGACCCTGTGAGCCAATGCTTCTTCTCTTCCAGCCTTGACATCTGTCTTTTTGAAGAACAAACATCTTACCATTTGGATTTTGTAGCCTTCTTCACTATTATTGAGTTTTTCTGTTGTTTGGAGTCCAAGACCCATGCATCGTCTTTCTCTCTGTTTAACCGAGTAAAAACCCTGGTGAAGGTCATCAAAGGCCCACAGATCTTTTTATCTTGATTTTAGTCGAGGTCATTGTTCTTCAACTTTCTATTTTTTGGGTTTGAAGTTTGTTTTTTCTTTGATTCTTTTCTCTCTCTTTTCGTTTTGATTGCAACGAAAGGGTGTATTGTTTGTATGACTTCTGCTTGTGCTAGTTTGATTTTCATTCATATAAGACGATAATTAGCAAGACGAGCATTGTGTTGAATTAATCATTATTCATATGAAAACAATAAAAAGAATCTTCGTGATTGATTTTGCATGTTAGAAGGCATCTCAAAAGTTTAGCATCACATCAGGATTTGATTGGAGAAAACTTGTTTGAGGACACTCCTTATTAATGCTTGTTAGTGAAAATGATTCTCTCTCTCTC
>JZKD02S1616413.1:757526-767716 GCA_000966675.3 Picea glauca
TTTTTGAATGTGTGTTTTGCTTCATTTAAAAAAAAAATTGTGAAGATTTTGTCTTTTCTATTTATTTATTTTTCAATGTAAATTTAAGAAGAAAAAAAAAGTTCGTAAATAAATTTTTAAGTGACTATTTTGTATCCAATTTTGGGTTTCTTTTTTTTGCGTAGGGGTCTATTGTCAAAACCATGGTTTCAATTATGTTGAAATGAGCCATAATTTTAACGTTTAGAAAAAAACGTTTTTCTTTAGTTATCATCACTTTTTTTATTTAGGTGTTAATTTTAAGTTTTTTCTAAGCTATTGTATGAGTTTTGAAGGTCATGCTTAAAAATTGTTGTAATTTTGACCCCGTTTGAAAAAATGGTGCTACTGGTAGCACTACTTTTTTATTTGGGTTGATTTTCATGTTTTGTATGCAAAAATATAATTTTTTTGGGCTAGAGTTCTCATTTTGAGGTCACAGTTCTCGTTAAGTTGGTAATATTGTTCAACCATGTATTTGAGTCGAAAGCACATGATGTGATGCTTCTCCAGCTGAGTACCCCATCTGTAGTTGAATTAACATAATCTTTGATGTTGTCTCCCTCTTCACCAAGATCTCATTAGATGAATCCATACAGGTTGTTAAGGAAGTGACAGACTCGGAAACAACAAAACTAGAAGAGGTTTGTCTCTGCTCCACATTTTTTAGCTATCAAGGGGAATTTTGTGAACAAACAAGCGATGTAGCCATGGGATCCCCACTTCCTCCATTGTCGCCAATCTCTTCATGGAAAACTTTGAGAAAAAATCCCTAGATTCCTTTCCTCTTAAACCATTAAGATGGAAGAGATTCATTGATGATACCAACGTACTTTGGCCCCATGGTAAAAACGAACTAGATAAATTCTTCCAACATCTCAACGATATCTCTAAAGACATCAAATTCACAATGAAACTTGAGGAAAATGGTAGCATTCCCTTCCTAGACATACTAATCAAAAGGAAAGAAGACGAGAGTCTTGGACATAAAGTCTATAGGAAAAAGACCCACACAGAAAACTACCTTCACGCTAGCTCTCATCACCACCCAACCTAGAAGTTAGGTGTCCTCAACACTCTAACCATGAGAGCCTTAAGAATTTTCGATGACAATAACCTAGTGCAAGAAAAATATCACCTCTATGGGGTTTTTAAGAGAATAGGATACAAGGACAAAACCATTAAGAGGATGATAAACAAATCCCTAGATAGAGAAAGTAATGGACCTAAACCACCTAACAACCAACCCCCGGTTACTACAGCCTACCTCCCTTATATCCAAGGAATAAGTGATAATATTGCCAATGTGCTTGGAAAGAAATAGATTAAGACCTCCGTCAAACCCTCAAAAACCATCAAACAAAAAATGAAATCCGTTCAAGGTGAACCCGAGCATAGGAAATGTAAAAGTGTTTACAAAATAGAATGCTCATGTGGTAAATGCTACATAGGAGAAACTGGTTGTTCCTTTCAGATTGAAATTAAAGAACATGGAGTAGATATAAAAAATGAACGTACACGCACCTCAACTTTAGCCGAACACTCTTTTTCTTCCAAACACCACATATGCCTAGAAGAAACAAAAATTTTAGCCAAGGAAGATCACTTCTTCAAATGCAGAATCAAAGAAGCTATTGAAATCCTTAAACACCCTAACAACTTGAACAGAGATAATGACCTAGAAATCAGTGAAAACTGGATTCCTCTGATCCAAGACAAACGTACCAGGTAATCTTCTCTTTAAAACCCTAAAACCTAGGTTCCTCTTTCTCAAGTAAAAAAACAATTTCTCGATATTAATAACCTAAAACCTTAGTTTCAATATTAATAACCTTTCTCCCTTAAACCTTATTTCCTACTTTAATATTACTCTAAAACAAATAAAATATTTGAAAATAAAAATAGAATAATAATTAAAGTAAAAAGTAAAATTGATTCTAAACATTACATCATTAAATTATTACCTTAATACAATTAAATAAAACTAATAAAAAACACAATGGATATCAATAATAAACTTGAATAAAATCAACCATTACCTCATAATAATCTATTTCACCCTAAACACTTAAAATCTAAGAAANCATGAGAGCCTTAAGAATTTTCGATGACAATAACCTAGTGCAAGAAAAATATCACCTCTATGGGGTTTTTAAGAGAATAGGATACACGGACAAAGCCATTAAGAGGATGATAAACAAATCCCTAGATAGAGAAAGTAATGGACCTAAACCACCTAACAACCAACCCTCGGGTACTATATCCTACCTCCCTTATATCCAAGGGATAAGTGATAATATTGCCAATGTGCTCGGAAAGAAATAGATTAAGACCTCCTTCAAACCCTCAAAAACCATCAAACAAAAAATGAAATCCGTTCAAGGTGAACCCGAGCATAGGAAATGTAAAAGTGTTTACAAAATAGAATGCTCTTGTGGTAAATGCTACATAGGAGAAACTGGTTGTTCCTTTCAGATCGAAATTAAAGAACATGGAGTAGATATAAAAAATGAATGTACACGCACCTCAACTTTAGCCGAATACTCTTTTTCTTCCAAACACCACATACGCCTAGAAGACACAAAAATTTTAGCCAAGGAAGATCACTTCTTCAAACGCAGAATCAAAGAAGCTATTGAAATCCTTAAACACCCTAACAACTTGAACAAAGATAATGACCTAGAAATCAGTGAAAACTGGATTCCTCTGATCCAAGACAAACGTACCAGGTAATCTTCTCTTTAAAACCCTAAAACCTAGGTTCCTCTTTCTCAAGTAAAAAAACAATTTCTCGATATTAATAACCTAAAACCTTAGTTTCAATATTAATAACCTTTCTCCCTTAAACCTTATTTCCTACTTTAATATTACTCTAAAACAAATAAAATATTTGAAAATAAAAATAGAATAATAATTAAAGTAAAAAGTAAAATTGATTCTAAACATTACATCATTAAATTATTACCTTAATACAATTAAATAAAACTAATAAAAAACACAATGGATATCAATAATAAACTTGAATAAAATCAACCATTACCTCATAATAATCTATTTCACCCTAAACACTTAAAATCTAAGAAATTTATTCTATAATTAACATTAATAAAACTTTATTAATAATACATTAAAATTAATAATTTAATACAAAAAACCCTAATCTTTTTATTAAAAAATTTAGAAGTTGACTTCAAGAGTGTAGTTTCCCCCCCGTAGGTTTACTATATATCTCCTCTCTTCAGTTTATTCTTTACCCAGGCTTAGATGTCCCGATGATGGGTCCTGATATGGACTCGAAACGTCGACTTCTAATAAACAATATTGTGGTTCCTCTGAATCCTCCAAACCTTCTTTCCCACAAAAATCTTAATGTGCATAATCTTCTTCTCACGTGGTAGTTATGTACAAATGGTTTATTTCCTCTAGATCTAAATAAGTGGGTTCCACAAACCTTTCTCCTTATGAAGGGTCTAATGGTGCAATGACTCTATATTCACCTGATTCAAACATCATTTTCATTGTCTTCAAGTTGATTATGGCATGGTTATCGAATTCCCAATCCAATCCAAGTAATGTTGGATAAGGTATTGTGCCATCTACTATCTCTATTACTTCAATATCTCCTTTAGTGTGCACTCCATCCAAATCTACTGTCGCATTTTTAAGCCTTTCAATTGGTAAACCTCTGTGTTAATTAACTAAATTCAATTGGACCAGTGAATAGCCTAGTGTGGATTCTCCCATACACTGCCATCTCTTCTTATGTAATACATTTACTTCAAATCGCAAGTCTAGTATAATATCACCCATATTAAAAGCCCCAACATTAGCATTTAGTTTGAATTCCCTACTTGTCCTTCTTCTTGTATGAATAAGGTTGATTGTTTTATGTTCTAACTTTCCTTTTGCCTATGTATTACATCTTTCTAGTATATTTTGCAAGATCTTGATAGATCATGGGTCATTCAATAGTTTAACACGAGATTGTAGAAAAGTCTTTATGTTACTTACTTTCTCTAGAGGTTGTGTTGCACTGGTGTGATCCATTGAGGAGGGCATATCGTACATCATAGAGTTCTTATTTTGTTGCATAGATGATGTAAACGCAATAGTTTGCTTGAGAAACTAATGTCTTTCCTCCTTGAATGTTTTATTTTCTTTCCACACATCAAACTATTTTTGTGGGTCAATATTCTTCTTCACCCATTGGTGTTGCACTAGATCTAGTCTTACTGCATCAACTCTTGTCTTAGCTCCTCCTCCTGTGACTTCCATAATCCCTAGCTTCTGCAGAAATCCACTATACATTATGGTTGTTCTGGTTCCTCTTTTCTTGGATTTTTTCTAAGAGTGTCGGACAATCTTCTGTGTCATGGTCTGTTGCGCGACAATACATACATGTCGCAGGTGGAAGTGGGAATCCCCTTGCATATTGTCCTGGTTGTTGGCAGTTGTGACACACTAATGGACCTCTCCCTCATACAAATCCTTCTCTACCTCGTCCTCCACCTCTGTATCTAGCTCGATCTCCTCGCAATGCATTATACTGAGGTACATGATTGTACTGTGTGGGGTTATATTGTGGCTACACATTGTTATATGGTGGTTGTGCAACGTTATACTTTTGTTGCGCATTGTTTTATGGAGGTGGTACCTAGTTGAACTGAGGTGCATCTTTTTCTGTCATAATTTCTACTTGCACCATATAAGTATCTGAAGTTCTTTCTCTCATTATCTCCATTGTCCTACAATCTTTATCATCATGACCTATTGACTTGCAAAAATTGTAGTATGAACTTTTGGGTAATGTATGGTACTTTTGCATCATTGGACAATGATATGGATCATGCTCATGTGTTTTAAAAATCTCGCACCATGGTCCTCCTGTTGGAAAGGGGTTTAGTACTCATGTTGCCATGTACTGCACGAAAGTTGGACATTCATTCTTATGGTTTCCTTCTGCCCTGCATGCGGTACACCAAACAACTTCTCTTTTCTCTTTGCCCTTATTCTGGTTAAGTTGAAATGTTAATTTCTTCATATCCTCCTTCAACTCCTCTATTTTTGGATCTGATATTGGTTATCTTCTAGTTGTAAGGCTATCCACAGAGCCTTTACCTGAGTTTGTAACTTTTTTTTGTCTCAATGGGTATTTCAAATGTGGTAACAATGAATTCACAAATAGATGTCTATGTTACATGTCATTCATGACATATTTCAACTTACCTTTGAGACGCTTAAACCTCTAATCAATCTCCCAAACAAACTCACCTAGTTTTTTCTTGATTTCAATCATTTCATTCATGTACTGATCCTCTGAGCTAGGCTCCCGAAATTCATTTATTAGTAGTTTTTTCACATCTCCAATAGTCCTTGCTACTCCTGGTAGACTGTTTACAACTAGTCTCATGTACCAGTCCAATGCACGGTCTCTTAGCGTGATAACTAACTACGCAAGTTTTGTATCCTCATCTGTGATCTTCTTTTATTCCCAGATCTTCTCACATATGAATAAGTGTTTTTCAGGGTCCTCTCATACCTCTCCCTGAAATTCTGGTAACCTAATCGTGGGATCATGTCCTTCGTGTAGTGTAGATATTTGATCGTTACTTCCTGAACTAGATCCTCTAGTTGTTTCTCCTTGTATGGATGTGTTTCCTGTTGTCTTTCTTCCAATAAAATTCAGTTGTCTAAATGGTGGTGTTCTTTTTGGTGTACTAGTCGCACATGGGGTTATAGGTTCCACACCGACACTGACCTGGATTGGAGTTCTAACTTTTGTTCGTGCCCTTGGACCTCCTGTTTTCCTTTCATATGTTGCACGCAGGATTTCCTCAATCTACTCCACAGCCTGAAGATCCTCTACCTCTTCTTCATCACTTACCATGTCCTCTCTATAAGCTATGGCTCTCTTCTTGTTATCCATCTTATATTGGTAGGGTACTCCACTTCACGTCTTTCTAGTTGTTGCCATTATCTACTTTATTTGGTCTTCTTCCATAATGATTGGGTCCATGGCCTCCTTCTTCTTTCCCTTATCCATTTCTTCCTCCATTTGTCCACCGCTTGTCAGTGTTTCCCCCCTTCCCCCATGCACGCAGGGAAGTTTAGAAGTCTGATTCCATAGTCATCACATCGTTGTTATACAATAAAATCTTGATTGAAGTATACAACGATCTGATATACCTACCTCTAGGTCCTTTTAGAAACTCATGATCTGTTGTGTTGTAAGACTTCACGATATCTACTGCAAATTCGGTGATAAACCCTGCAACAATATTGTCTAACTAGAAATCTACTGCGCACATAAATTTGTAGTTAACTTGTTTTAAGTGCACAATCTCCACAAGATTCCACTTAGTGGTCTGATTCAATTTGTTGGGTGGTTGTATTTTAACCTCAATAGCCATTTCTGCAACAAATGCAGAAATCACATAAAAATACCTCATGCAGGTCGCTAAATATGTATTTGTCTAGATATTTGTGACAACATTGAATGGACAATGTATATACCACCGATAGCAACATTGAATGTTGCTTAGCAAAGCTGCTTATTGCTGGCCTACACGGATAGGGTTCAATTTGGATGACTTTGAAAAGTAGTTACTTGAATGGATTATCTTTGTTGTATACATGTTTATGGGGATACAATTGATACCTGTACCGTTAATTGAAAGGAAATGTTTAACGTATTAAATCTGATATGCAGTACGGATAAAAGAAATTAAAAGTAGACATGACCGCACAGAAAAAGGTTCAAAATGTTGGCTTGTATGGGTAGAACCGTTCACGGCTCAGCTACTGTGGGTCTGGACTCTGAACACAAGTCGAAAGTGTTCGAAAGTGAAGAGATGAAAAATAAAAGTGTGTACTCTTACAGAATCAATCAAGAAGAGAAGAGTGTTGATTGAGAAGGGGAAAGGAATCGCGAGTGAACAAGTGTTTCATGCAGAAACTACCATAAAGAGGAAATTCCATTTATACGTTAAAAGCAAACGTAAGTCGGAAAGAGCGAGAGAGCAGGTGCAGGGCTGTTCGATTCTCTTTGCGATGTGATGGTCATTGTCGTGGTCGTGGACGATCATGCATGCATGCACGCATAGTTTTAATAGGAAAAGACTCCTCCCTGCCTGCCACCACTTCTGAATCGATGTTTAAGAGCGCAGAAAGGAGCAGATTCTGCGAGACATAATCATATTAACATATCTCTGCCCACTTATACGGTAACAGGATACTTTATGCCGCCGCTCATTTTAATTATTCCGACTGCGCGTGTATACAAAGGGCACCGCATATTCTATACGTACGCATTTAAATAATGTCATCGTTCCGGCACCGGAGGCCCAGTTCACCGTTCGGCGGTGACCACACCCATTCATTTACTTCTTGTACGCGAGCTGGTGCCGAAGCCTGCGCTTGTCCCTGACGCCCTTGGAGAAGGAAGAATAAAGAAGATTCTTTAACTATTTATCTTTTACATTCAATAGAGAGAAGGAGAGAGAAATGTACAACCGAATAGGTACAAGAAGTCCCCAGCTTCAAGCGTTCGCTGCCCTGCCACGCTCTCACCAAGCCGAACCCTAAGCGTACTGCTGCCCCCTGCCACCATACCTACTTCCACTTCCAGTTCTGTACTTGTGGTTCGGCATAAAATCCATCAACAACTGATTGAGACTTCCACTTGACAAAGTAGTTATAAATATAAATATATAATTTCGATGAGTGGTATTCCATCATTATTGTACGAATGAATGAATGTGTATGTGTATGTCCTTTTCCCTTCCCCACCTCTTCCGTGCGTCAGACGGCCAACCTGCGCCGAAAATCCATCCTGCACTACACTATAATATTTATCTGTATATAAATAGGAGTAGTCAGCATGCACGAAATTCTACGAGATGATTGATTGATTGCTTTGCAGACAGATGTTTAATAATGTCCATGTGTTTGAGAGGCTCGAGGGTCACTGCCAGTCTGCCATGCCAATGCCAATGAATGTTTGACCGAATCAAACAAATTAAATAGTTACTTATCAGATATCATCTGCACAAACCGCCGACCATATTCATCCCTTCAAATCAGGTCGTTGTCCGTCTCTTGCTTTGCTTTTGTCAAATTGCACCACTCCTCCAACTGCACCAATCTCTTCCTTTGCTTTTGCTTTCAGAAAAAGGACGGAGTTGTTGGTACCAGGATTTTGTAGCCTCCCAAGTCAACCATCAAAATCTATCATAACTTGTCTTTTCATTAAACCATTTCCTTGGAATCACACCAATAAAATGGGTTTCACTCATCTTTTAATTAACCTAACACCAATAAAAATGGGTTTCACTCATCTTGCAATTAACCTAAATTTCACACTTAAATTTCAGTTTTTCATATTTATGTATCATAACCAATATACAGTTTGCTAAGCAGCATTCAATGTTATATATAAGTTGGATATATTCAATAACCATGGCATATAATGGTAAGCAATATACAACCTATTAGACAGTATTCAATGATGTATATACTTTGTGGTATATTCCACTGTGTATATATTCACTGTTACAGAATTGATTGAATGATACTTAGCAGTTATTTATTAGATAATGTAGGTTTCCATAGTTATCAGTCATAGTAGTGGAAAGTTTTTTTCCTGGATAGCAATGTGAGAGATTTTGAAAAGTACAAGAAAAAAAATCTCTCACACGGTGCTATACAGAAGAAAAACTTTTTATATTATTTATAGCTAAATAGCCTGGACAATTAGAACTTAAAAAATATAGTAAATATAATTTTTATGAAATGGATATCATTATGAATTCATTTAAATTTTTATCAGTAAAAATAAGTGAGGTGTCCATTTTTAATGATTTAAGAACTTAAATTAAAATGATTAATAATTTATGTTAATTTTTTTTATAAAATATAAACTATTATAAATTTTTAATCATTTTTAAGAACATAAAAATTATATTCACTTTTCAATATAAATGTTTTATTATTTAGATTTTTCAAATTTATTTTCTGTATAATTCAGTAAGTTTTATTTTGAGTTAAAATTGTAATTTTGAAAAAACAAAATTGTTATTTTTATGTCAAAAAGGTTTTACACTTTGGAATACTCTTATTTCATTACAATGGGATTATGTAATGTTAACATTCAATATTTGAGGGTTGATCTATTTAAAATGATCTCTACCTTAGTTTAAGTTAAAAATATTGATTTCCTCTTCAATTTTAAATAAAGTCATAAGAGAGAAATTTAATATAAATTAATTTAACCTAAATTTACACCATAAAAATCATATATAGAGAAATTTAATCTAAACTAATTAAACCTAAATTTATATGTTAATTTTTTTAATGAAATATAAATTAGTATAACCTCCTGAGATCCCTAGTATAAAAGCATAGTAAATATAATTAACTATGTAATGAAATATAAATTAGTATAAAAATACAGTAAATATAATTTTTATGAAATGGATATCATTATGAATTTAAAAGCATAGTAAATATAATTAACTATGTAATGAAATATAAATTAGTATAAAAATACAGTAAATATAATTTTTATGAAATGGATATCATTATGAATTTATTTTAAATTTTGATGAGGAAAAATATGTGAGGTGTACATTTTTAATGGCTTAAGAACTTAAATTAAAATGATTAATAATTTATGTTAATTTTTTTATAAAATACAAATTATTATGAATTTTTAATAATTTTTAAGATCACAAAAAATATATTCACTTTTCAATATAAATGTTTTAATATTTAAATTTTTCAAATTTGTTTTTATTTTTATTTTTTATAATTTAGTTAGGTTTTTTTTTGGTTAAAATTGTAATTTGAAAAAATAAAATTGTCACTCTTATGTCAAAAAGGGTTTAACACTTTGGAATACTCCTATTTCATTACAATGGGATTATGTAATGTTAACATTCAATATTTGAGGATTTATCAATTTAAAATGATCCCTACAATAGTTTAAGCTAAAAATATTGATTTTCCTTCCAATTTTAAATAAAGTTATCAAAGATAAATTTAATATAAACTAATTTAACCTAAATTTACACCATAAAAATATTACATATAGAAATTTAATATAAACTAACTAATTTAACCTAATTTTATATGTTAATTCTTTTTAATAAAATATAAATTAGTATAACTTCATT
>JZKD02S1616413.1:769333-779686 GCA_000966675.3 Picea glauca
CAATCACAAGTAAAAGAAAGAAACACACAACTTAGAAGAATCATAAATAGTGAAAAAGAGTACATGGAATTGCTTATTAAACTCTTATATTCGAACTTGTAAAGAGTATATAAAAACTTTTTTTTTCGCTTGTGCCCTAAACATACTCTATAAAGTTCGATTAAAAAAATATTTGCTTTTACTAATTTACTTTATCCAAGGCAATTATTACCATATCCACGATGTAAAGGTAATTAATTAGCAATTATTACCTTATCCATGATGTAAATGTAATTGATTTTCTAATAACTAATATGAGGCAACAATCGTCCAACTCTAGCTCCATGTCATCTTATGTGATACACAAATGTCTTTACATCCTTCTAGGAAGATCTAGAAGGCATTCCTTAGACTTTCGAGTATATGATAGTTATCCCCCTTTTGCTTGAAGTAATTCACACATTTAAAGGGTTACTGCCATAGCCTCTCTTTAACATCCATTCTTTGTTTTAAGCATTCACTAATTAAAATGTTGCTCTTTCAAATCAATGTCATGTAAAATCATTATAAGCAAATTAACATTTTACCTTTGTATACACAATCAGACATGACAAATAAAAAATATCATAACTACATATGATAAATTATAAATATCATAATGCATGTATCTACGTGTACACATACAAAATCTTGAGGGTTTGTTAAAATGGCTTGACTTGACATACTTAAACTATATTATAAATTGAGATCATGAATTCTCTTGGGTCTCTCAGGGTTATGTGTAACTTCTAACAAAATATATTTCAAGAACTATTCACATAATGTGAGGGAGTGTCAAAAGGGTTTATATATAGGTTTAATGTTTAAAAGTATGAATATTTTCCTCAAAGGTCATAAGTTTAAAATTAGAAGGGGGTTTGGCATATACATCTACATAGACTAAGCAATCAAATCACTACTTAGAGGGGTCCTTTGTCTCACTGTTATCACCTAAAAATTGTTCACTTGTGACATCTCCACAAGTTTGTGGAAGTACGTCATCAAACACCATGTTTACCACCCATTCCACCACATTTTCCACCTCCACTAGAGTTCTAGAAACTTTTGAGACAAACTTGAATTTTGACTCATTAGGTCTAGTACATAAAGTGACTTTTGGTGACATTCAGTGTAGGACCATCACTAATAAATGGACTTTTGATGATGATCATGTTGACGGGTCCAAATGGTCTGTCAAGCAGGTAAGGGAGAATGCCCAATGCTAGGTTCCAAGTAGACCTACTCTCATTTGGGTTGGCATTTCCGACCAGTATGTGGGCCTGGTTGCTACTCTAAAACATTTTCAATTATGAATATGAGAACAAAATGTTCTTAGATGAATGAAAATCTAAACTAAATGCTTAACTATATTGTTATCTAAAACTATGCTAACCTATTCTATGACAACTTATTTTATCCTAACCTATCATATCCTCATCACGAGCAAACTTAAACCATAAGCAAAGTAAAAAATGATATCACTAGCGACATAAATAATTCATATATGTTAGTAATAAGTGAAAAAAATAATGATATAGAAACATTAACAATGTTAGGGACCTAACCTCCCTAAYCCCTCACGYRGGTAGAATAATATAATTCCATGTAATAAAGGCCAATATTAATAAGGCCTATCAATAAGGAAGAATAAGTCAAATGTAAGAAGACCTAATAGAAGCTTCCGCTTCTAGAAGGATCTTCCTCTAGATTATTCCTTTGGATAAACATATTTAGTATAAATAGGAGTAGAGTTTTTCCTTGGAAGTTTTTCCTTGGATTATTGTAATAGAGTTCTACTCTACTGGAGGTTTCCCCCTCGAAGAGGTAAGTGAACATTGCTATCATTGATCAAGGTGCTCTTTTTGGTATTATTATGGTACTGTTCTGGTTATATCATTGTTGTTCTACCATTTCTAGCTAAAGTATTTATGTTCTGCATACTATTTTATATCTGGAATGCTACAAACAATTAGTTGTAGATTATATCCATAGCATTATTTATGTACTCATAAGGAAACAAGTGACAGCATAAGCATCAAGAACATAGTGAAGAACTAATTCATACAACATAGTTTTGTAACATTTAAGCAAAAGACAAATACATAAAGAGAAATCTCATACACATTTGTCTAAACCACAAATCCCAAAATTTGGCTCTTGCTCTCTATCATTAAGCAGTGATAGTATTGTTTCTAACATACAATGGGAAAAAGTCTTTGTTTTATGTTCTGAGCTCTCTTTTATAAGAGCAAGAGAGTCTATTCAGTTACAATTGACTCTTCAAATTCCATCTAAGGCGATTCATATTACATTTAGAATTTAATAAAAAAAAACTAAGAAAATGAAAAATTGAAATGACACATCAAATTAGGTGACTGACTGCTTAGATGCCTTCTTTTCCATGTAGGCAGTCCATATCCTGATTTTTTGGTGGATTTCCTCTCATCTTTCCAACTTTATTTTTTCCAATTGGAGTTCTCCATCATAGAGCCTGGTGACTACATCCTTCTTGATTTCTCGCATGATCTTTTTGACATAATCTTTGGTGGATGTATTCACTTCAACATGACTCACCAAATATTTGTGCAAGTTGTCCTGGTCCAACTGTTGAAGTTATTGTATTTCTTCTCTATTGGTATCCTTGAGTTTAATTACATCCTTTGGCTTTATTTCATTGGGGCCTGCGTCTTCAAAACACACCATTGGCTCCATTTCAAAACTTTCCAATACTTCATCTGATGAGTTCCACACCCTGATGCAAGCTTTAGTGCCTCTTTCTCCAACTTCTTTAACTTCATCAAAGATATCTTTATACAAATCAAATAAAATTTGATTCTTTGTCTTCTGTTTTACATCATATTTGGGAAAATCCTCTGGATCTTGGGGGTGTCTTTTCTGCTAGTCTACTACTTTGTCAAAAGCATGTTAGGCTTCATGGTATTTTCTCCTCTGCTCACTTAACTAATCTTCCATCTTTATCTCAAGTTGTCATAATTCCTTTGGACTTACCCCAATGTCCTAAAAACTTGTGACTATGTTTCTTTGAGCTCCTCCTTCACTTCCAGTGTTCTATTTCTCATCACTTTCATGATATTTGTCTCTCGATTATTCTTTTCAATAGTGATTCGCATTTGTTGTAGTTGGCCTTCTAACTCATAGATGCCCTGTTTATGTTTGTTGGAGATGTTTATTTGTTTTTGTTGCTCCTTTTTACATTGACCTATCTCCCGTGCATGTCTGGCCCTGAGTTCATCAAGCTCAACATTATGTAAATTTTCTTTGTCTTTTATTTCTTGGGGAAAATGCATACCTATATGTTCCTCTTTTTGCTTTAGTTGATCATCCAATGAGGATATCCACATCTTGTATTCATCGAGGGAAACACATAAGTCCTCCACCATGCTAAATTTTTCCCATGAAAATGCATGAAGGGTCGAAGCTATCTCTCTAGCATTTTCTTTTGGATCATTTCCCACCAGCCAAGTAATTGATCTCTCTCCTATCTCTAGCCTAGTTGGTGCTTCCATAAGCCTTTGGTGTTTCTTTTCTCTTGTGGTTATATTCCTTTTTTTCTTACTATAATAATAGGTTCCCACATCTCGCAATGTTGAAATCCTTACTCCGACACCTAGGTATATTGTTATGTAGTGATTTCTTTACTGCAAATAAGATCAACAACTCACAAAAAAAATACATTGTTGGAATATTCAACTCAAATAAAGATAGTGGAAGCAATACTGGAAACCAAAAATCTCATGCACAACACACAAAGATATTCTATCCATCAACTAAGCTTACCATTCAAATAACTTCAAAGATTACAAGGGCTCCCTTGTTGGGAAAATGGCCCAATAAGAAAAGTGACAAAGTACATCAAAACCTAGTTGGTCGATCTGCTATCAAACCTATTGTTACACATCAAAATTACTCACTTCAATAGTGTCGTAAGTGTTGTCATTACAAGTGTTGTAAGTGTCGCATCTTGACCACAAGTGTCGCAAGTGTCACAAAAATCATACTGCCATCTTGCCTATATCATGCCTCGACATCACAGGGACACTTAAGACACCCTCAAAGACTCGTTTTAGGAAGATAAATCATTTGTTGAAGAGTACAAAGCATTTCCCATGAAGAAAACCACTCAAAAATGATTTTTGGAAGTCAACACTCCCCTACCCACTGTCAGGGAGCGTCGGCGCTCCCTAGCCTTCTTTTGGGGAGCATTAAAACACTATGTGCAACCTTTTGGGGGAGCGCTACCCTTTCTGAGTGAATTTTGGTTTGTTGAGATCAATCAGGGAAGAATCCCCTCAATCTCTAAAGTTGGTTGGATTCGAATCTGAGGTCAAGGCATGATCTTAGGGAAGATCCACAACTAAAGGAGAGGAATCTTCAAATTATCCCAAAGATATCTCAAGTGGTTGGGTCTCTTCAAGCTTATATAAGGAGGCCTTCTCATGGTGAAAGGTACATAGATAGAGATTGAGAGATACCAAACTTATGATCTCATGAGTGGTATTGATATAGGGAGAAATTGTGAAGTATCAAACTTATGATCTCATAAGGGAGATATCATTGAAGCATCAGCATTCTGTGTGGATTATTTGAGAAAGGATCTAGACAAAGGAGCTTGCTGAAGCTGCTTCACTACATCCATGGCTGTAAGCGCCACTTTGTTCTCATTAATATAAATCTATGCTTGGCCTTTTTTCTTTAAATTTTGCGTACATTTCATGAGCTTGTTTCTTTTATAGATCCATTATGAAGCTAATCATGGTAGAGTAGGAAGTGTCGTTGTTGTTGCTCATTGTACCACAGGACCTTATGAAGAACTTGTATATCAAGATCATCCTGGATCGAACAAGGACAAATGTCGGTAAAAAGGTATTTACTATTCTTCCTTCCTCTTCTTTGATAGTTTAGCTTTATAAAAAGGAATGTCATTGTCCACAATAGCATTTTTTGTCTTGGTCATAGGGGTCTAGTATCCAAGAGAGAATCCACTTGTCTGCAAGGGCATTTCTCTTTAACATAAATTGGTGACTCCACTGGAGAGGGACCTTGATTCATGTTTCCTTTCCTAGGTCTTTTTTTGGACTTTTCTCATTCTTTGACCTTCTCCATATCGTGTCTCTGATTCTTAGATCTATTGATTGGCTCTTTATTTCATCATATTTACTTTGATTGACTAAGTTTTCTTGAATTTTTTATTTTCTAAGCATTTTTTTGAACTTTAAGAGCCTAGCACTCCCCTGCCTTTGCTACCAGAGCCCTGACACTCCCTGTTGGTCTTACATAGAGTGTTGGAACACTTTGGTGCCCTTTACACCAGAGCACTGCCCCTTTTCTGTGAAAAATCTTCTAGGGTTTCATTCTCTGAGTTCATTTCTTGCTTTTGGCACTTGCTCAGGAGTCTTACAACCTCAGTGCATCTTGATCTTGGCATTCAACACTCTGATTTATGAGAATTGATCACCTTTTGTTTGGAATTTTGATGTTTTTTCCTTACCTTGAAGTCACTCTTTGTTTTTGACGATTTAGAGTCAACTTATTGTTTTCTTCTCATTTATTTGACTGAGTGGAATATTTTTTGAGGAAACTCAAGGATCTATGCACTGTTCCATTTGATCTTTGAGGCCATTTTCCCAAGAAATTCTTGGTTGTCCATCATCCATTACCTTTCTCCTACCTTCACTAGAAATTTCACCTTTTTTCATGCATTATGGGTAATGTTTTGCAAATTTTTGGCTATTTGTCTGATTTTTTGGGAGCACCAATGCCCCTTTGTATGCCATCCCAGAACACCAACGCTTCCCTATAGTGTTTTAAGGGGCATTGCAACACTCTGTTCACCCTTCTAGGGGAGCACTAGTGTCTTTTTTGAGTGAAATTGCCTTCTTTTGCTCAGTCTTTTGCAGCCTATTTTGTAGTACTCTTTACCTAGAGTCTGTAGTTGGTTTGTGAAGTTGTTTGGATTGGTTCTTGATGGATTTTTATGCTTGTCACTCTCTTTTGTCTTGATTGGATCTTGAAACCTCTTTTACAAACGTGAAATTTCCTTTTCTAGCTGTGTTTTTGTTGTAACAGTTTTGAGTGGTTTCTCTTTCTCCCTATCATTTCTTGGAGTCTTCTTTGCATTTTATTGTCTTCCTTGAATGCTTGCATTTGAAGTAGCGGAATTGCATGTTTTTCTTGGCATTTTGGGACATTGTGCATATGAAATGATGAATGTTTTCTCCTTCTCGTAGCATAGCTTTCATCAAAATGAAAAGATTGCATATTCATCTCTTTGCATAGCTTTCGAGTCAGTCAAAACACCATATTGTCCACGCCATTTTTATTTTGAGTAACAACAACCTTAAAAATAAAGCTCTAAACTAAAATTGATTAGAAWTTTTTACTTTTTCTGGTAGAAAACCTACATTAGATTAGTTGTAGGGCTTTGGAATAGGTGTGAAAGATAACTTTCCAAAGCTRCAAACAAACATAGAATCTTGTGTTAGGGAGCGGTGAAATCCAATTGCTACATTTTGTCCTGGGAAGCCCTTCTCACACAAGGGTCAATCACGAGGTCTCATTAAGACTGGCAGAGTTACTCACCCTGCTTTTTTGGTCTTGCTGTAGAGATTGAGCRTATTATGGGGGTTGCTTGAAGGTATACCCACAATGATGAGTGGAAGCCTTTCAAGTTGATTTCGGGCTAGATACCYTGCCCTTGTGCGTGGATTAGACTGTCAACTATTTCCCCAGGCATCRYTGTTGTAGTTGGTAACCTTACTGGCCTATCTCTTTAGGGTCTTTACACAAGGTGAGTGTGGAGGGGCAAGTCTTCACRATACCTGGAATCAACGTTGGCCAGACTCACTCGGTCTCCTTGGAGGGTATACCCATGATTATGTGTGGGAGCTTGCACCAGGGTGTAAGTCCGTTAAGCAGGTCATCAACGTAAATTTTCCACTCGCTCTATCTCAACCCCTTCTTACTTTATTCTCGCGACGTTGGATTTCATCACCAACTAGTGTGCTCATTGTGAGAAGGTTTTGTTTTCTTTCTTGCTTACTATATTTTTAGTGTGTGTTGTTTGTTCTCCCTAACAAAATCTAGGTTGGATCTTTATTTTTATGGCGTTAGTTCCCAAAATTACCAATGAAGGAATCCCTTTCCTAGGGGAACCCTTCATTTTTCCTTCTTAAGGACATGTTGGTCCTCCTTACATCGCTACTTTGAGCCTTCCAGGTCTCACAATTGGGTTACCGGTATGGTTGTTTTCCACTCCGGTGATCTTGAATGCAGGTGCTTTAGGTCTAGGCACACCACCCACACATCAACCTCATGTCGACCTTTCTCCTTCTTTGCCCATCAAGTCTCCTTCCATTTCTCCTTCTTTGCCTAGTGAAAGCTCTCAAGCAAGTAGCCAGATTGATAAGAAGAAGAAGAAACAAAAAGAAAAGAAGAAGAACCAAAAAGGGACCAAGCCTCCAACTCCATCAGATGTTGGATCTAAGAAACCAACTACTATTAATAGTACTGGAAGTGTTGATGAGATCAACAAGATTAAAATGAAGAATCCGAAACCCAAATTCCCTTGCAGTCTTTGTAAGGGTGACCACTTTCTGAGGGATTTCCCTAGTATTCCCAAGGTCTTAGAAATGTGGTCCTCCACATCATCAACCTCTGCTAGACATGTTGGTGATGCACCGTCAACTAGTGATGTTAAGGTTGGTAAGAAGAAGACAACTGTCAAATTCCCTTATATGTTCTACGAAGGTGATCATTATTCTCACCTTTGTCCTCGCATGGATGAGGCTTCTTCTCTTTTGGAAAAGCTTCAACTTCCAACTAGTTATCGTAAGATTTCCCCCAACCCATCGTTAGTTGATAGAATGGTCAATCCGGTTCCATCCCCGGTCAGTCTGGTTGATCAGGTGGCCAATCTAGTTTCATCCTCAGTTGAACCACTCACCAAAGTAGCTGATCCAATTCCGTCATCGATCAACCCCACTTTTCATCTGAAAAGTGAAACCCAATTGACTGATCCAGTCCCATCATTAGTCAGTCCCAAACTTCATCCAAAGAGTGTCAAAGTGGTTGATCCGACTCCACCATCGGTTGATCCCACTCCTCCCTTGAGGAGTGCCAAAGTGGTTGCTCCAGTTACATTATTAGTCAATCTGATTCCTCCTCTGACGAGTGCCAAAGTGGTTGCTCCGGTCCCTTCATCGGTCAGTCCAGTTGATCATGTCATCAGTCTTGTCATGTCCTTAGTTGAACCAGTTGAAAAAATGGTTGATCCGATCCCATCTTCGGTTGATCTCGCTCTCTTTCTAGAGAGTGAAACCCAAGCGATCGATCCTTTTCCACCTGTCGACCCCATTCTCCCCTTGGAGAATAAAACCCAAGTGGTCGATTTGATGTCATTACCAATTGATCCTACTCTCTCGCTAGAGAGTAAACTCGATTCTGCCCATGTTCTTATCGTTGATACAGAATCTACCATGTTGGGGGGAATTCCTCCTCCTACCGTGAAACCCCATCCAAGTAATGAGGCCATCCTTTTTGATTGGGGTGCATTAACTGGACCACGCCTTCCCTCTCACATTCCTTTCAAGATTACACTACATGTTTGTGGTCGGGATGTTCCTCATACACTAATAGATGAAGGTTCGTCCATTAGTATTTTGTCCTCTATTTCTTGGCAAGCTTTGGGTTATCCTCAGCTTGTGTCGGTTACCCAGACTTTGTTCGCTCTTAATAGAAGAACTAGTCACCCTTTAGGGATCCTTCCTTAGTTTCCCATAACTTTGGGAGGGAAAACTATCTTTATTGATGTTATGGTAGTCCATAACCCCTTGGATTTCGATTTACTCCTTGGGCGGGATTATGTCTATGCCATGAAAGCCATTGTGTCTACTCTTTTTCATGTGATATCTTTCCCTCACGATGGAAGAATTGTGACTATTGATCAACTTTCATTCATCGGTCTTGACTAGATTACTTCCCTAAATGGTTCGTATATGTAGACAATATCACCCCCACCACATGTTAATTATGTGGCATTGTCTCCCATGAATTCAACTCCTGATGATTTAGATTAGGTAGTTGACATGGTGATCTCTTCGGTAGGGCTATTGGAGCCTAATCTCCTTACCCTTGACGAGACCCTCGACATGTGTTCCTTCCAAATAATTAATCTTCCATCCAGTGAAGATCTCTTGGAAGCCATGACCTAGTTTTGTCCCTTGACATGGCGTCCTTCCAGATTGTTACCCTCTTGGAAGCCATGATCAAGAAGGGTCATGAGCATAGTTTCTCTTCTCTGTGGAAAACTCGTTAAAAAATGAAACATAAGTCATGAGCATAGTTTCTCTTCTCTGTGGCAAGATCATTAAAAAATGAAATAGAGGCTACGAGCATAGTTTCCCTCTCCATGGCAGGCTCGTTAAAAAATGAAACAATCAACTCTCCCATCAGGTCGAGTCATTCGCCAGATCTCGTAGATGTCAAGTTGAGTCTTTCATTAGGTCTCATATTTGAACCTTCATTTCATCCACCCTTATCCCTTTTCTCCATCTAGTACATAAATTGGTGACAACCTCAAAGTTGATGAATGAATTGAAGCTTGGGGGACATGTCTCCAACCTTTGATGATCATTTTGGAGTTAAGCCACTAGCTTTCAAGATGGGGGCATACCAAGCTTAGTCTTAGTTCGTTCTCACGCTTGCAAAAAACACGAGAATGCACTAAGTAACCTTTTATCTCTTTTTTGAACTGGCATGGATAAACGAAAAAGGAACCGCCTGGAATCTCCTTTAATCTCTTTTCAGAATCTCTAAACGTGAAAAGATTGTCGAGTGATATTGCTTCCTTTCCCACTCGTTAAAAGGTTTGAAAGGGCGTCTTTTGAGTGATAATTTATCTCTTTTTTGGCCTCACAAGACTAAAATTATGAAAAAGGAAAACCCTAGAGTCGTCTTTAAGTTTTTTTCAGACTCTCTAAACATGAAAAATCATCGAGTTTACCTTCTTTAGACTCGTTAAAAAATCATACATTGAAGGGCCCATATGGGACCGAACCCTTACTTATTCTAGTTCATTAAACAAAGGAAGAGGGACTTACCGATGGTGAGTTATATCGAGCATGTGTTACCCTCCTTGAGCTCGTTAAATTAAAAATAGGTACCCGTCTATCTAGATGGGGGAAAAATTGAAGGAAGCAAGCCAAGAATTTTTTGAGAACATTAACAGTAACTCTTACAGTCGCCCTTGAACACGACACTTTGTCTTTGCATACATTTTAATTTGATGAACCTCTGCACTGAACCAATCCTCTGAGT
>JZKD02S1616414.1:0-45339 GCA_000966675.3 Picea glauca
TTTTATTTTATTAGATGGTTTCAAGTATATGTAATTTATTATATGATATTGATCATACAATAAGTTATATCCTTATTTACCCCCCTCAAATTTATATTCTTAGAAATTTTGGACTTGTTAACCTCCCAAAATCTATATCCTCGGTTTAATTTAAAAAGGACCCCCACCCCATTAATACCATTCGATATATTGACTTACATTTTATCTATTAAAAAAAATCAATATGAACCCACATGATATGATATTGTTTTACTAGTTAATCCCCAAAGGAAAAATCATATGAGATCTTGACACAATCCTTGAAATACATATTTAGCAATCACAAAGCCAAGCAATTACTAAGTACCTCATCTAATCAAGCATTGAAAGAAACACTTGTTTGAAAGAGTGAGGTGTGTTATTCCCCTACACCTTGGGACATTTCATTACTATTTCTATATTATTATTGTCATTATGGATCACCTAGCCTCATTATTTGTAATTATACCCTTTATCTCCTATATATACCTAGGAAATATATCTTTATAGATCATCAATAACTATTTGTAAACATTAGGTGTAAATGAGGTTTTCGTCCTATTGATGTGTTTTCAGTCATCAAATAGAGACCAAAATTATCTTGGTAGAACTTGGAAAGTTTCAAATAATATTCAATTATTGATCATGAAGACCCAACAAGTTTCCAATCAACTTCAATTCTCTAGTTATTCATCATGAAAGTCTAATGGGGATAGTTTATGTTTGAAACAAAAATTAAGGAAAAATATATATACTAAAAGAAGGAATTTTTTTATGTCCATCTTCTCACTAAATAGCCCTATGTCTCAAATATATTCAACACTTCACTTAATCTAAAACAGAGGTGATATGCCCAAGATATACTAATTTCCTCATTCATCTCTATTTTCTCAATCATCTATATACTACTACCCCATACTTAGTCATTTTCCTTACTCCCCATGCTATTTTACTTAGTGATTTTCCTCACTTTCCACAATTTACCATTTCCACATTTACCCATTTCCATTTTCATATTCATATTTTCATTTCCATTTTCCATTTTCCTTTTTCCTTTTCCATTTCCTTTTTCTTTCCATTTTACTTTACCATATTTTCATTGTCCTTCTTCCCTTTTCTATATTTCATATTTCATTTCCATTTCCTTACTTTCACGTAACTATATAACTTACCTCTCCAACACTTAGTCATTTTTCATGACTTACCATCTTTTACTCCTTTTTACACTAAGTATTACATTTTGGATCTGGGACAACCTTCCTCTTCATTTACCTTTTTCACCCTTCATGACATATTCATTTTACTGAGTTTTACACTTGGTTTTTACTGAGTCATATACTTAGTTTATTTTTTACTTTTAAATGAGGATGCGGAAGACCATAGCCTCATTTTCACCTTCCACTCCTAGCCCTACAAACCACATGACTTATCACCCGCATGGCTTATATTTTCTCATTACTTATCATACTTAGTCATTTTCGCCAAGTTTTATACCTACCTCATCTACTTCTACATTCTCGTAACTCCCCTAACCTTCATTTAATTTTTTTATTATTATTTCATTCAAATATTATTTCCTATACTAAGTTTACTCATGTTTATTTTGGGACACACCTCCCAATGCCATATGGTAGTGAAGACCTATTATAAGTGCACATGTGGCAGTGAAGTGTACCTATCCCCAGGTAACACATGGATGGCCATAGATGAATGGATAGTGACTTGGCATGATGAATAGGTGATGATGTGGCAGTCAATAGATACTTTGTAAATCTTAGGTACCATATCTATTATAATAAGGAAAAAATAGAAATACTAAAGAAAATACCAACAAAACAAAATATTGTAGAGAACCAAAAGTCCAAAGATGATACCTTTATTTATAGAAAGCAATGTTTACTTTCCTCTTTGAGGGGGAAACCTAAAGTAGAGTAGTGACCTATTATAATAATTCTCAATATGAAGATTTCCCATGCCTTCTACTCCTATTTATACTAAATGTATCTTCAAAGGAACAATCTAGAGGAATATATTTCTAAAAGTGGAAGCTTCTATTAAGTCTTCTTACATTAGACTTGTTCAAATTATTAACTAGGCCTTATATATTAATATTGCCCTTTATTAATGGAAAATATATTATTCTACCTATGTGAGGGGTTAGGGAGGTTGGGTCCCTAACATTCCCTCCCCCTTGAAAAATAGGCTTGTCCTCAAATCTTGAGATGAGGAAATTGCTACATAATAGTAGTTGGATCCTAGGTGGCATCCTATGGTGGAGTATCCTTCCCATTGAACTAAAAATTCCTTCATGTTGCACTAAAAAAAACGATGATTGTGTTGGTACAATACTTTTCGTGGCTACAACCAAATGGGACCTTCTTCATCCATTTGCGGTAGACTAGTATGTGTCTGGAACTTATTGCCAATCACTTTATTTAGGCATGAGACATGAAAAATAGGATGTAGCTTAGAGTGACTATGAAAGGATAACTAGTAGGAAACTCACCTGACTTGTTTGAGAATAGTGTAAGCACCATCAAATTTGGGGACAAATTTATGACAATGATGATATTTGAGTGAAGTTTTGTTGTACAGTTGTAGAGAGAGAAACACATGGTCCCCTTCAACAAATTGACATTCAAAATGACCCTAATCTTCCTGTTGCTTCATGTTGTTCTGAGCAATGACCAAATTTTCTTTGAGAGTATGGAGAATGATTGTCTGGATCAGTTTCGGTCAACCACCTGAACCTTGGAGACACATGGCATGTATGGGATAACCGATGGAAGCCTTTGTTTGTAGACTACTTCAAAGGGAATCATGTGAATGGAAGTATGGTAAGAGGTGTTGTACCACCATTCAACTAGGGGTAATCACTAAACCCACTTATTTTTTTTGTCTGACGCAAACCACATCAAATGTGTTTCCAAATACTTGTTGACTACTTCAGTTTGGCCATTGTTGGCCCTTGACTAAGTTTTGGGAGTTTCTTGGTCATGTTGACCAATTTTGGGACTTCGACAGCCTATTGAAGGAGGAGCACAAGACGAATTGGAGATCACGGGATCTCGGCCCCCTTTATGGCCTCTTTTTGGGTTGTTGGGAATATTTAATGGGAAAAGGATGTCGGCCCATGGGTTTACCCATGTTTAGGCCTATTTTGTAATGTATAAATAGATACCTAGGTGATGTAGTAAAGGGCTGATAAGATATGTGCCAAGTGCAAGTAATAGTTGTATATGCTTCGTGCATGTTGTGTGAGACTTGCAAGGCTAAGTGAAAGTGATAGTAAGAGATTGAGTACAAGATTTTGTGTTGTAACCTAACTCGGGGAAGGAGGATTTGGTGAGGTGCACGCAGATCTCTTGTCCTATGGAGAGTGGGGTTTGTATGGCTCTGTGAATGTAGATGATTGATTGAAGATAATAAAGAAGAAGAGTTGGTGGACATAGCCCCAGGAGAGGGGTGAACCACGTAATCACTATGTTATCTTGCTCGACGCTTGTATGAATGTGTTTATGTATTATTTTCTTAATGCTCTGAGATGATTAGATAGATCTTCTTATGCTCGGTGATAATGATGTATGGAATGTTAGATCTAATATACATGAATATGCTCAGTGCTTGATCAGTTACGTTTGACCTATTTTGCTTATGCTAATTGCTCATATATGGTAGATTACTGCGAGTAATGCGAGGCTCGGTTTTATTAGCAAAGTAGATAATGATTACATGTTAAATAACTAACGGTGCTAAGTTATTTTCTAAGTTGTATAATCACAGATCTATGTCCCAATTAAGGTTCCAAACACTTGAGTTCTGCAACCACCCTTGCCTCTACCTTGGGTGAGACTTCATCTGCTTCACAGGTGTTGCCGAAAGGACCGGTAGTTGGGGTTTTGTTGGTGTGCTCTTGTAGTGTGGAACCCTTGGTCTTCCCTTGTGCCAACAAATGGTTGTGTTGCCAGGACCTGAAACTGTGATTAACAGGAACTGAGAAAGAGGAAGCTCTGTGCAAAGATTCATCCTAAAATTGTGAAATCTTTGTGTGTAGATATGTGCCCTAGTGCATAGTATTCTACTTGATCTATAAAGCTTTGTGCTAAAGAAAGAAGGTTGTATCTGTAGAAAATAATCAAGATCTGAAATCTTTGTGCTCCAAGAAAGGTAAAAGTGAGAAGTTCAAATTTTAAGAGGTAAGATCTGTAAGTTTTGTGCTCTGTAAAAGTAAGATAAGTGGAATTTTTTGTTTCTAGAGTATGGATCTAGGTATATCTGATAGGTTTTGTCCTAGTTCAAAAGCTAGGTTATTAATAGATGATAGAAGGTTTGATATGAATAGATATGATAAGAATAATGGAAGATATGTTATACCTATGCATAGAAAGAATGTTTGGACTAACAAATGGATGCAGGATCCTATAAAGAATTTGTTGTGGGTTAGCTACCATGATCCTAGTGCACAGTACAGAAGAGGCTGGGGATCATTGAAAAGAAAGAGAGGATTAACTCTCTGTTACAGTTGCAGGAGGTTGGGACATCTTGCTAAGGAATGCCTTGGTGGAAGACCTAGTTGTCTTTGTTGTAAGGCTATGGACCATGAAGTGTTTTATTGCCCTAGAATGATCACTAAGCTTGAAGGAATGAACCTGAGTCAAGAGAACCCTAAGGAAAATCCAGAAAAGGCATAACCTCGACAAGAATCGGAGAAAGTATGGATACGGATAAAAGAAACCTTGAATGACCACTGACATGTCATCTTATCAGAGATATTCAAAGAGAAGGAATGCATTGAATAAAGAATAGGGGACTTCGATATTGACTGTGTTCTGGATGAGGAAACACAGATGGATATCATGCTAGAGAGAACCTAGGAATCTATAGGAAGGTCTGTTATGATCCCTTCAATAGGGAGAATAAGTTTATTTAGAGGAAAGTTAGTAAACGTATGTGGAAGGCTCACTCGGATACCTATGACTGTCAATGGAACTTCGACAGAAGAAGAGATTGAGATTATTAAATTTGTTGAAGATAGCACCTCATTTACCATGCTAATAGAAAATCCTTGGATTGATAGAGATCAATCCATATGAAAGTAAGAAGAAGAAGTTTTTGAATAGAAGAAGCAAGAGTTAAAAGACTTTATGACCAGAAGGATCACTCACTTGATTGAGGAACAGAAGATCAAATCACAAATATTTAATACTAGAAACCGGGAAGTCGAAGCTAAGATAACACTAGAGGATCCCCAAGAGATTGAATTACCTAACCCAGGCACAGAAGAAGTATTATCCAGAAACCATAGGAAATAATTTCAACAGTTTGAAGTAACTAAGACCAAAGAAGAAAAGAATCAGAATGAGAAAAGCATTGTCGAGATGAAGCTCACTGGAAAGAAGGCTAGAAAGTTAAGAAAGAAAAGGGATAATATTGAAAGGTTACAGGAGGTTCGGGAGGAGACCTCGCAGAAAGAAAAATTACAAAATTTGAGCTTCGCCGAGATATTAGAACAACAACATATGGCACTTCACCATGACAAAGCAATATAGCCATTGGGACCGATATATTCGTTCATCTTCCGCTCCGAACGAACAAAAAATAAATAAAGGTTCATCATCAGACCATTGGACCACGCTATAATGGAAAGAATGGAGTTAATGAAGCCTTCATATCCATTGCAAGTTATTTGTTACAGAAGTTTTCTATTTATCCCACCACACCATGCAATGAGAACACTTTTTCTAATTGAGAATTTGAGTTTGCAACCTTGATTAAGATTGCCCAGTGATCACTACGCCTTTTCCTTCAATCCTATTGTAGTTCCCATGTTACTTTGAGAACCCGAGATATCCATCCCGAGTGCGTAGGTCCGAAGATCTCATCGTCGAAGAAGCAACTGCGACAGAAGTTCTGATCGACTCAATGGCTGAAAGAACCATGTCAAGAAGAGGACTATCTACATGTGTACATGCATCATCAACATGAGGAGTGCAAGACTCCCCGTCGATTTCGCAAGACGGCCCATCCCAGCCAACCGATGAAAAGAGAACTAAGGATAGAGACTATCTTGCAAACACTAAACTAATTCTGAGCATTCTACTTGCTTATCTACCACCTCTGAGTGATGTCATCACTTGTGACAGTGTACCCAGCGAATCTGAGTATGCGTTGATCAATGCGTACCTTCCAAAAGAAGTGTGCACAGTTCATGCCGACTAGGATAGGTTCACCATGTTGAAGTTCAATGACTTCAACCTCGGCGATAGGAAAGCTTACAATATGCTCACCCCTGATAAATACTTGACATGAACCAAAGGAACGAACTCCAAGATTATCGCTCAATCATGGACCTAGAACCTCGCGCACTCAACCCTACTTAATGTAATGAATATTCCTCACTTCGGGAGGCATCAAGAAGTGAACGTGTGCATCAATTTGTTGTTTTCCTGCTATCACAGAGGATACTTATGGTTGAACTATTGCATCACATTGGATCTGACTTTGATCAATTGGATCACAGGGCTAAGCATGCAGGGCCTTGACCCACAGGAGTTTTACCCCGGCAAGACCGCAGATCACGCTCTTGCACAGAAGATAAAGGATACGTATGGTGATGTTGAGAAGTGCATGCGAGGCTACAAGGTAGCCTCTATCTAGAGTGGTGCATCGCACCTTGCCTGTTAGCTGATCGCAGGAAATCTAGTTCGCAAGAACCAACCGACCCAAGTGACCAGATTTGTAGTAGGGAAGTATGCAGAGGGCCTACATATGAATTGGGCCAAATACTTGGTGAACTAGCTAGAACTAGACTATAGGGAAGTGCAGGACCAAGGATACAAGTTCCATTTTAGCTGGTTGCTTATATTAATCACTTTCATTGCATGAGAGATGCCGAAAGGTGCAACCCTTCCAGATGTCGAGCCCTTTGAACCATTTTCCGTGAAGTTCAATATGTTGTGGTACTCCAGGGACATGAACAAGTAGTGGTAGTCTAATGTTGTTTTCCACACTTATTACAACCAACTGAAGATCGCAATCTCAGATATGCCTCGCATCACCCCAAACACACTTCACAAATTTAGGCCATTGATGAAATTCAACGCGGACCGCCACTTCATCTATATCACACCGCGCGCTGATGAGCATCACCAACATTTGTAGTCCTACTACAAACTAACAGAGGAAGACTTAGAAGAGATTACTAAGGAGTGGTCGGAGAACCTCCTCATCCCAGATGACCCCACAGAGCTCTCTGATGTTGATAGTCCAGAATCCATGCATGATACACCTAGAAAGAGCAAGACCAAGAAGAATTAAGAAGCTCAAGATGTCCACATCACTTCAACACATAATCCTTCTATCTCACCTAAGCGAGGAAATGATGGTAGAGAGATAGATGGCACTAAAGTCGAACATAAGAAAGACGAGGTCACACCGCCAAGAGATGAAGATGATCCCTCAAAGAAAAGGAAGTTTTCCCCTTCGAAACCTTCTTCAAGGAAGAAAATGAAAGAAACTAGAACCAGGTTTGAGACCACTCTAACCTTAAACGACTTCGACTTCATCATCGCTGCACTGAAAGATGCTTGGATGGAGATAGCAGAGAAGAAGGAAGCCAATTAGGAGGAGATGTTCAGTTAGATCAAGGTCGAATTTCAATAAGTACAACATGCACTATAGTCCTTCTGCGTAGTATCCACTATGCCCCTAACGGCAGGAACACCAGAAATGGGATATGAGCCAGCTCAACTCCATTGAATTTTTGATATGGTCGAAGCTTGCCTTCGACAAGCACAGGAGGAAACAACACAAGACACCCAGGCTCTAGCACAAGCACAGGGAGCTCTATTAGAATAGCGTAGTAATACAGAACGAGAGAAGCTTTCTATGCAAGAGAAGTTTGATGAAGAGAAAGCAGAGCTACAACAAAGCAAGGAATAGTTTCTCGTTGAGCAACTTGAAGTTAAGGAAAAGGTCAACATATCACTTTGCTCTGTGACAATCATTGAAGTCTAGACCGAGGACCAAGTTCCACAGCAAGTGACACATTTGGAAGAGTTAATCCAAAATCTCCAACAGTTCATTGCAGATCTAGAACTTCGCGTTGTACTCGAAAACCCTCAGGAGATAAGAGATCAGCGAGAAGCAACTTCTCGCAGCGCAGTTGGTAGATTAAAAGATCTTTCCTTAGAGTGCAAGTATCTAGGTAATCAGAGCACCCAGACATACAAAGTCCTTATAGAGAATCCATAATTGCATATGTTGGAGTCACAGCTCCAAGAAGCAAAACAACATGCAAATACGCTACAGGTACAAATAAAGGCCCTATCAGCTGTAGATAGGATGAAGAGATCGCATGAACAACACACAACTCAGCAGTAGGTTCATATGCTTAAAATTAAAGTGATGGAAGTAACTCAATGACTTCAACCTATGCAAGATCAGGCATGCCTATTATTTACAGAGGTCGAGAGCCAGAGAGAAAAGCTTGAACAAGTTGTCCTCTCAGCAAAGCATCACCCGGAAGGACTGGTGAAAAAATCACTGATATAGGAGTTCACTGAGCAAGAGGGTACAACAAAACAACAAGTCGAAGCATATCGAGCCAAGCTCAAGGAGTTCGAGGCAGAATTGTTCAGATCGGAGTTCCTCGGGACGAGTCACAAGTGAGTGGTGAGGGCTTGTTGGCCCTTGACCAAGTTTTGGGAGTTTCTTGATCATGTTGACCTATTTTGGGACTTTGACAGCCTATTGAAGGAGGAGTCCAAGACAAAGTGGAGATCATGGGATATCGACCCTCTTTTGGGCCTCTTTTTGGGTTGTTGGGAATATGTAACAGGAAAGGGATGTTGGCCCATGGGTTTACCCATGTTTAGGCCTATATTGTAATGTATAAATAGATACCTAGGCGATGTAGGAAAGGGACAATAAGCTAAGTGCCAAGTGCAAGTAATAGTTGTATATTCTTTGTGCATGCTGTGTGAGACTTGCAAGGTTAAGTGCAAGTGACTATAAGATATTGAGTAGAAGCTTTTGTGTTGTAACCTAACTCGGGGAAGGAGGATATGGCGAAGTGTGTGCAGATCTCATGTCCTATGCGGAGTGGGGTTTGTATGGCTCTATGCATGTAGATGATTGATTGAAGATAATAAATAAGAAGAGTTGGTGGATGTAGCCCCAGGAGAGGGGTGAACCACGTAATCACTATGTTATCTTGCTCGGCGCTTGTCTGAATGTGTTTATGTCTTGTTTTCTTAGTGCTTTGAGATGATTAGATATATCTGCTTATGCTTAGTGCTAAGGATGTATGGAATGTTAGATCTAATATACATGAATATGCTCAGTTCTTCATCAGTTACGTCCGACCTATTTTACTTATGCTAAGTGCTCATATATGATAGATTATTGTGAGTACTATGAGGCTATGTTTTATCAGTGAAATATATAATGAATGCATGTTAAATAATTGATGGTGCTATGTGCTTTACTAAGTTGTATAGTGATAGATCTGTGTCCCAGCTAAGGTTGCAGACACTTGATTCCTGCAACCACCCCTGCCTCTACCTTGGGTAAGACTTCATCTGCTTCGTAGGGGTTGCCAAAAGGGTCATTAGTTAGGGTTTTGTTGGTGCGCTCTTATTGCGTTGAACCCTGGGTATGCCCCTTTGCCAACAACCATTATTCTTGGGATGATAGGAAGTGTTGAGATACAATTGGGTTCCGTGGAGCCTGAATAATTTTAACTAGAAATTGCTGGCAAAAGTTGGATCATGATTAGAAACAATAGAATGAGGCATTCCATTCAGTTTGAATATATTATTCAAAAAATCTTGAGACAATGTGGAGGCTCTGAACCATCATTGAAGAGCACAAAAATGAGCACATTTGTAAATAATATCCATGACCACCGTGATGACTGACTTATTTCCTTATTTAGGTAAGCTAACAATGAAATCCATAGAAATATTTGTCCAAATATTAGGGAGAAGCGGAAGCATTTGGAGTGTTCCACAAGTTTTGACAATATCACTAGTATTGCATTGATAGGTATTGCATTTAATCACAAAGGTACAAATGTTCATTTTCATACCATCTCAGAAAAAATAATGTTTGACTCATTCATAAGTTTTGGACAAACCTGAATTCCCAGTTGTAGGTGAATCATGAAACTTAGAGAGAAATTTGGATTTAAGGGTCATCTGCTTGCTTAAATACATGCAACCTTTATAGTGAAGCTCTTCATTATGCCAAGAGTACCGTGGAGAAGCTTGAAGGTCTTGTTGTATTTTTTGGATTAGGCTGGAGATTTTTGGGTCTTTCCACTATTTCTGGACAACATCCTAAAGCCAATATACTACAATGAATGAGAGGGAAAAGAGGGACCCATCTTCTTCATATTTCCTAGAAAGGGAATCATCCACCACATTTTCTTTTACCTTCTTGTAGATGATCTCATAATCAATCCCAAACAATTTGTTCACCCATTTTTGTTTCTTCGAGGATGAAATTCATTGTTCTAGGAAATATTTGAGGCTTTTATGATCCATTTTAATTTGGAAGGATTGTCGCAATAGATAAGGGTGCCGGAGATCCACTGCATGCAAAATAGCCAACATTTCCTTTTCATAGATTGATTGGCCCAAATGTCACTCCAACAACTATTTTCTGGTGAAATCCAAAGGTAGGCCATCTTGCATGAGGACTGTCCCTATTCCTCTTCATGATGCATCACATTTTAGAACAAAGGCATTAGTGAACTCAAGTAGTTCCATGACATGAGTAGTACACATAGCTTCTTTGAAGGCTTGGAAGGATTGGTCAACTATTGGAGTCCAACTGAAAGCATTCTCTTTAAGAAGTGTTGTGAGGGGAGATGCAATTTTTCCATAATTATGAACAAAATTGAGATAATAGACGATGAAACCCAAGAATCCATGCAAAATTTTAAGAGTTTTAGGGTGATACCGATTTTGCATAGCTTCAATTTTCTTAGGATATACCCTAGCACCATCCTTGATAACAATATGATCTAGGTACTCAACTTTAGAGGTGCCAAAATCACATTTATACTATTTGAGAAAGAGTTTGTTCATGGAGAGGAGATGGATAACTTGACCCACATGGGTGAGATGGGATAGCCAAGCTTCACTGTAGATGTGAATATCATCAAAGAAAACTAACACAAAGTGACGAAGGAAAGGATGAAATATATGATTCATAAGGCTTTGAAAAGTGGAGGGATCATTATAGAGACCAAAGGGCATGACCAAGAACTCATAGTGACCCTCACGAGCATGAAATGTAGTCTTGGGAATGTATTTCTCTTTCATACGTATCAGGTGTTAGCCAGAATGTTGTTCAAGTTTAGTAAAGTATTGGTCCCCACTAAGTTCGTCTAGAAGGTGATCTATGACAAGAATGGGAAATTTTTCCTTGATGCTAAGTTTGTTGAGGGAAATAAAATTAGGACACATGCACCAAGTGGATTATTTATTGAGAACCATAACTACAGGGGAAGAATATGGGATAGAATTGGGACAAATAACACCCGCTTCAAGTAACTCTTGGAAAAGTTTCTCAATTTCATTTTTATGAGAAAAGGGATGATGATACGGGAAAATATTTGGAAGAAGACTTCCCATAATTAAATGAATGGAATGGTCATGGTATCTGTAGGAGGGGGGGATTCCTTGGGGAGTTTGGAAAACATCATGGTGTTGGGAAAGGACATATTGGAGGTTGGGGTGCACAGAAGGTGTCTTAACTGCTTGAATGGAATGGAGTTGGCCGATGATACCATAATGATCATTTTTGAGTAACTTTTCCATGCAGTGGGAACTCATGATATCCGGAGAGCTTGTTGTAATGCCTTGGAATTTATATTGGTGTCCCTCATGTTGGAATTACATGGTTAAATCCTTAAAATCCATGGTCATGGGGCTGAGAGTGCATATCCATTCAAAACCAAGTACAATGTCAGAACCACCCATGTCAATAGAAAACATGTGAGATTTAAAGTGATACTGTCCAATTTGTAGAAACACATTTTCACAATGCCCCCTACATTTCATGGAACCACCATTGGAAATAATGATTTGAAAATTGTTGATTGTACAAATATAACAATTGATCTCTTGTGAAAGGAGCTGATGAATGAAATTATGAGTGATGCCACTGTCAACTAGGATGATGAATTTCCAATGCTTAATGTAGATAATCAACTTGATGGTTTGGGAAGTAGAAAATCTAGTGAGAGCATTCAATGAAATTAGAAGTTCAACTTATGGAGGATTAGAGGGTGGATTAAGACCATATGCATGAGGTAACACTTCCTTAGGTGAAACCTCAACATATTTATCTGAAACATCCTCTGAAATGGCCATAAAACGTTTATGTTATTTACACTTGTGCCCTGGAAAGTATTTATCATCACAATTATATAAAATATCCTTGAGTTAGCATTCATCCATTTCCATCCATGTTAATTTTTGGACCTTGAAAGAAATGACATGAGGGGACGAAGTGGGGGGTTTAGGGAGGGCAATAAAAGTGGGTTTTATGTTTTGGGTAAATATGACATGTTTTTCCTCCTTGACTTGTTTAGTTGCTTCCAACTGAGTTTGAGGGTGAGCCATGAGGACCTGGGATTGTATTTAATCTTTAAGGCCACTGATAAAGCATTCCCATAAGAAGGAATATGTCATTACCTCTATTCATAAATAAAAGTTCTCAAGGGAAACAATAAAATATTCCACTGTTTCAACTTCGTCAGAAGGCCTAAATGTTGGGTGTCTCTGTCAAGCAATTTATACATCTTGGAAGCAAATTGTGTCCAAGCAACATACCATTAGCGTGAATTTAGATTCCATTACCACCATTTCCATCATTTTGTATCCAAATCTAGAACACCATAACAAAGCTTGGTCAACTCATTAGTAATGCCATGCATAGAAAAATAGTGTTCCATTTGAGTGATCCTAGTTGTTGTATTTGAGCCACCAAATTTGTTCACCTCAATTTAGGAAGACGGGGATCATGACGTAAGGAGTTATAATGAGACTACAGAGGTTGGTTAGAGTCAACACCTTCAACATGGAGAAGTGGGTCAGAGGAGGAAGGAACTTGAAAGATTTTCATGAATTTTTTTAGAGTGGAACTGAGTTCATCAATTTGACTATTGAGTTGTTCCTGGATGTATTCCACTTTGGAATCAATGAAAAAGATATTAGAATTCAATTTCTAATTGGGTTTGTCTTAGAAAGTGGGAGCCATTTGGGGATGAGGGGTGGTTCCATGGAAAAAAAATAAGATAAGTGTGATATAGCACTGGGATCAGTGAAACTAGAGGAAGCCAATGGATTAAGCGGGAAATAAAGATGTTGGAAAGGGGATGAGTCCACAGGAAAAAAAAATGCTTAAAAATTATAGGTATCACTATGTTCAAGGAAAAGTGAGGAATCCAATGGGATAGGTCTCAAATAATTGTGTGGGAAGGACCTATGCCATTTTTTTTTAAATTTTTACTCTCGCAGAGTTATACTCTGACCTGAATAATACTGCAGTGTCAAAATTCCTAAATTCTTAACAAGACAAATTGTGTAGTAATTTTGCAACCAAAATGCAGGAGCAAGGTTGCACAAAAAAAATATCCTTTATGTTCCTTATTTGGTATGCTCCCCCTGTTGAAATATATCCTACTCAACATCCAATAGTTAATTCCAAATAAATCACTTATTGAATTAAACCACAATTGAGTAATCAACTAGGCATGTAGTGGAAGCATAAACAAGGAAACCAAAATCAAGCACACATAAAAACCAACATTTTGGGTTTGGAAAAACCTTGGAGGGAAAAACATTGTTGAGAATGTTTTTACTATGCTTAAATCAGGTCTCCTATAATAGGGATAATGGCCCACTGAGAGAAATACAACTGCAGACAAACTTAGAAAAGCTTGACCTATTGTACGAACCATAATTGCATGCCTTTTGAGGTGTACATGACTTTGCCTTAGAAAACCTGAGTATGTACATGATTGTCTCCAATAATACCTGCATACAAGTATGCAAATCCTAAATGGAAAAATTTGTACAACACAACACTCTCCTATGGCTTCCTCCCACTGAAACCCACTTGTGCTACCTATGTTCTCTCTTCCTCTTTGACCTAATCTCTATATGGAAGTCTTTCTTCACCTATCCAATATCTTGAATCATGGTCCTTCGTGATCCAATCCTCTTGAAAGTAAATCCTCTACTCTCAATAACCTCAAGTATCAAGTGCCTTCCTCCTTCACCCTAGCCTCGCTTTTATAATTGTGAGTTACAATCTATTTCTAAAATCATTTGAGATTTAGATTGCATGAGAAAATTGCATGCTAAGTACTTTTAGCACTTTCCTCAAACAACTCAATTAAATAATTACATAATTAATTAATAAAAAAAATTACTTTAATAATTTCTATAGTTAAAGTAAATACAAGATAAGAAGGATTTGAACAGTTTCCACACGTCTAGACACATAGACCTGTGTGAAAATACCTGTTTGATTCTACCCCTAATATCAACACTCCCTCTTACCGAGGAAGGTATTATGCACCACTCCAAGTCTATTTCTGAAAAACACAAACTTCACTTTCTCTAAGGGTTTGGTCAAAATATCTACAAACTACTCATCTATGGAAATATATTGAAGCTTCACTGCTCCCTTCTAGATCTTATCTCGGATGAAGTAATATCCAATATCAATATGCTTGGACCTGTCATGGAATATCAAATTCTTAGATAGTTTTATACAACTCTGATTATCGCAGTATATCACCATAGGCTCCAACTCCTGATAAAATAAACATGTAAGCAATTTACAAAGCCAAATGAACTCACAAATAGCCATATTTGTTTCCATAAAATTTTCCTCTGTTGAATTGTAAATGTGTTGACCTGCATAGAATAGATCTAGCTAAACAATGATACACACATTTGTAGATAGAATTGGAAAAAGAAGAAGAAGGAGAGAAAGAATGGAAAGAATTCTCATAAACTGTTATGAATAATGAATAATTTACACATGATATACTCTGTATAACTCAATGATTTTGACTTGAGGTGAACCAAGTCACCATAGTGGTGGTCTAGAGTGATCTGGACACACACTAGCAGTTACAGGAGTGAACTACCACCTATTCTAGTCTCTCAGGCAATTACGGGAGTGAATTGCCACCTAGTTGACTTAACTAGTCAACTAGTCTTCAGTGAACTAACTGAACAGAAAGTAGTGAGGAGTTAATTCAAGGAATCAAGGCTAATGCTCCACTTTGGTGATGATACCAAGGCAAGGTTGAATTATCATGGTGATGATCCCAATGTTGCATGGTGATGATCCCAATGAAACATCTAAACTCAACTCAACTAGTCAAATTGAAGTGTGAACTGAAAGAGAATATTCTCCAGGTGGAATATTATCTCCTAAAATATAGGATACTGGATAATGACTAATTATGACTAATAAACAAATAAAAACCTTAGGAAAAATAAATCCTAGGTGTGTGTGAAGTAACTCCAACACCCCCCTTGAACATCACTATCGTGAAAATAAAGATTGGGTCTCGGCAACGAGGCCATGTTAGGTACCCAAGTACAAAAGATACACTAAAAATAAAGTGAGGAAAGAGGGAAAACCTCATGGGAAAACCGCCCCCTCAAGGTACAATGTTTGTAAAAAGAAGAACTATAGTTGTTAGGCAACTGTGTCCTTCACTCCAAGACGACCTCGTAGAGAATGGAATTTCTGCTCAGTGAAGGTCTTGGTGAAAATGTCGGTCGTCTGTTCTGTTGAAGGACAGAACTGTAATTCAATGATCCCCTCGTGTACTAAGTCCTAGATGTAGTGCAATTGGATCTCGATGTTCTTCGTCCGCTGCCTCTGAACTGGATCTCTGTAGAACTTCAGAGTGCTCTGGTTGTCACACCAGATGACGATCGACCGTTGAAACTGAATGCCCAACTCAGTGAGAAAATGTTGTAGCCACATAGCCTGAATGGTTATGTTAACTACTTCTCTGTACTCTGCCTCGGCTGAATATAGAGCAATGACAACTTTCTTCTTGCTCGACCAACAGATAGGACTGAAACCAAGACTAAGTGAGTAACCAGATGTGGACTTGCGATCAATGTTATCTCCAGCCCAATCAAAATCAATAAACCTAATGAGATATAATGTAGAGTCTATTGCATAATGAATCCCAAAGGTGATGGTTCCCTGTACATAATGAAGGATATGCTTTGTAGATTTCCAATGTAGTTCATGCAGATCCTGCATGAACATGGAAACTGTGCCAACTGCATATGAGAGGTCTGGTCTGGAGTGTGTGAGATACAACAAGCTCCCCACTAGCTATATGTATAGTGTGTTTTCAACCAGTGGAGTCTCCCTGCCATCCTCAAGTTTGACTCTTGATAGGAAAGGAGTCGAAGCAGACTTGAAGTCTGTCATGTGAAATCTCTCAAGGAGATCTCGCGCATACTTGGCTTGAGACAGTTTGATACCTGATGCATCCTGACTGATCTCAAGTCCAAGGAAGAAGTGTAGTGGACCCATGTCCATCATCAAAAACCTGTCATGAAGAATCCACTTGACTGCAGCTATCACTGAAATCGAGCAACCAGTGATCAACAAATCATTGACATGCAGAACTAAAAGTAGAAGTGAATTAGTCATCCTGAGCATGTATACATTCGAGTCTGATTTACAACATACAAAGTTCTGTGACAACAGGTAGGAGTCCATCTTGGCATACCATGCCCTCGGAGCCTGCTTGAGGCCATAAAGTGACTTCTTCAGTCGACAGACCAAAGATGAGTCCTGCATAAATCCTTGGGGTTGCTCCATGTAGATATTCTCAGAGAGATCACCATGAAGAAATGCATTCTTCACATCCATCTAATAGACTTCCCATCCCTTGGCTACCATAATGGAAAAGGCCAATTGAATGTAATCCATCTTTGCTACTGGAGCGAAGGTCTCATCATAGTCAATACCATGAACCTGCTGAAATCCTTTGGCAACAAACCTGCCTTTGTATCTGTTGATTTGTCCATATGCTACGCTTTTGGTGCTGTAGACCCATCTACATCTGACAAGTTTCCTCCCAGAAGGAAGGGGAACTAGATCCCAAGTCTGGTTCTCGAGGAGGGAGTTGTACTCCTCCTGCATGGCGAATTCCCAAAAGGGATTTCCAGTAGCCTCGCCATAAGACTGTGAATCTAAAGACTAAACCAAGAAAAGATGCCTGGAAGGCAATGGTTCAGTGGTAGTGAGTGCAAGAGGAGGCTCCTCTAAATCAGATCAAGTCCTCCTAGTATCGATTGGATCACCAACGAGATCCCCTGCATCCTTAAGAGTAGTCTGTGCCCACTTGGTCCTCTTCTCTGGCTCTGCAACTGCATCTGGATGCTCTGAATCTGCATCTGACTATATTGACTCTAAATCTGAATCATCTAATTCCTATGAATTATAACTCTCATCTAAAGAAGAGTCATCATGTGCATGCTCATCATCTTGGACAGGTGGAAGAGTGAAGGTGTCTGCATGCGACTGTTAAGGTACATGCGAGACACTTTCCTCGAATTGGACACTACACTTAATGATGAGTCGGTCTGAGGAAAGATCAATAACCCGATATCCCTTCACACCATCAAGGTATCCAACAAAAATGCACTCAATGCTCTGTGGATCAAGTGCCTTCCTCTTTTCAGAGGGAATCCGGGTCCATGCACGTGAACCAAAAATGCGAAAGTGGGCCACTTCCAAGTTGAGGCCGCTCCAAGCCTCATAGGGGGTCTTATCCTTGAAAGATCTATGAGGAGATCTGTTTTGGATGTATGTTTCACAATTAAGTGCTTCGGCCCATAGTCTCTGTGGTAGAGACTTTGCATGCAACATGCAAGATGCCATCTCCTTTAGAGATCTGCTTTTCTACTCAACAACTTCGTTTTGCTGCAGAGTGTAGGGAACTGTATGTTGCAACTGAATCCCTACCTCATGGAAAATATTATGAATCTCATGATTCACATACTCTCCCCCATTATAAGTTCGGAGGAATTTGATCTTCTTTCCGGACTGTGTCTCAACCAAGGCTTTGAAATCTTTGAGGTGTTGAAAGACCTCGGATTTTTGCCTGAGAAATTAGATCCAAGTAAAACGTGAGAAATCATCAACAAAAATGAGAAAAAACCTCACTTTGTTGATTGATGGATGCGGAAAAGGACCCATGAGGTCACTGTGGATCAGATCTAAAGGTGCGGAAGCTCGCTGAGACTTTCCTTTGTCGAATTTCTCTTGAGGGTGTTTTCCGAGAACACATCCCTCACATACTCCCTTGGAGAAATGGATGTCTGGTAGACCATCAACTAATCTATGCTTGCTAAGCTATTGCATGTATCTGAAATTCAAATGTCCAAACCTTTCGTGCCATATCCTACTACTTTCATCAACATGACTAAGAACTAAAGAAGAATCAGGTCCAATGAATTCAGAAAATGTATACAATCTAGATTGATGATTTACCTCACTGGCAACAACCTTGGAGTTGGTTTGCATGTCGTATATTTCCACGACATTTGGTGTGAAAATGACTGTCTTTCTAGTGCCGAAATTCGTCATTTGATACACAAAGAGAAGGTTGACAGAAAGCTTGGGAACATGCAACACATTCTCGAAGCTTCCATTGCTGAGTTCAATCCTTCCTTGGCCGGTGACTTAAACAAAAGAGTTGTCCCCCATCAGAATAGGAGGACCTTTGCATGTGTCCAAAGAAGAATAGACTGCTTCTAAGGAAACCATGTGATGTGATGCTCCTGAATCTACGATCCAAGCATCGGGAGAGGAGTTGATTGCAATCAAGGCATGGCTAGAATTGCCTTTCTTGGAATTCAGATCTTCTGGCTTCTTCTTCTTTGCACCCTCGGGGATGCGATCTCCAAGGTTATTTTGTTGAAGAATATGAGACATCAGATCTATTTGTTTTTTCATGCATTTGGATTCCGAATGGAATCCTTTGTGATAGTACGTGCATTTCTCTCCTTTTCTTCCCTTTTCTCCTTTGGATCCGGAGGCATCGGTGAAGGGTTTTGTGTACCCTTCCTTCTTCGTATGTGCATGAGATTTCTGATTATCTTTATCTTTAGATTTCTGATATTTGTGTCTGCCATCATGCACAGTGAGTGCATGCGCCCTTGGGCCTTTTATTGCACCCATGTTGATGAGCTTGGTTTGCTCTTGTGTCAAGGATTCGATAAAGTCCTCAAGAGAAGGCATCTTCCAGGTGGATCTAGAGGTGAATCTGACATGGAATGTGGATATGAATACAAAGAATTCAGGTCCAATCTTGGAGATAATGGTGAGAGCCATTTGTTTCTCCTCCTTCGATTTATCAACTATGCAAGCTTTGAGTTGCGACAGTAAATCCTTGAATTTTGTAAAGAAATCTTGGATATTCTAAAAGCTTTTTGGATCCAATGTGAGCAGCTCCACCTCCATCATGTGTCCCCTCATCTCATCCTGTTTTCCAAAGAGCCCTTCCAAGAAGGTCCAGGCTTCATTGGGAGTCTTACAGGAAGATATATGAAAAAGGAGATCGGTAGAAATAAGACTGCAAATTGTTTTGAGTGCCTCATCCATGTGATTTAAGTTCTTGGATTTTTCTATGGCTGATGCCGGTTCTGTATCTATATTCATGGTTAACCTATACAACCCTCTATATTGGAGATGTATGGCTATTTTCTCCTTCCATGAAAAATAGTTGTAAGGTGTAAGAATGAATTCTTTTTGGAATTCCAGCTTTTCCCTGTCTTTGATCTTTTGTACCTACAAATTTTTTTGATGTAGCTTTTTATTAGCTCTCTGTCGGCTCTGATACCATGTAAATGTGTTGACATGCACATAATATATCTAGCTAAACAATGATACACATTTGTAAAGAGAATTGGAAAAAGAAGAAGAAGGAGAGAAAGAATGGAAAGAATTCTCATTAACCATTATGAATAATGAATAATTTACACATGATATACTCTGTATAACTCAATGAGTTCGACTTGAGGTGAACCAAGTCACCATATTTGTGTTCTAGAGTGATATGGACACACACCAACACTTACAGGAGTGAACTTCCACCTATTCTAGTCTCTCGGGCAGTTACAGGAGTGAACTGCCACCTAGTTGACTTAACTAGTCAACTAGTCTTCAGTTAACTGACTGAAAAGAAAGTAGTGAGGAGTTAACTCAAGGAATCAAGGCTAATGCACCACTTTGGTGATGATACCAAGGCAATTTCGAATTAGCATGGTGATGATCCCAATGTTGCATGGTGATGATCCAAATGCAACATCTAAACTCAACTCAACTAGTCAAACTGAAGTGTGAACTGAAAGAGAATATTCTCCAGGTGGAATGTTCTCTCCTAAAATATAGGAGACTATATAATGACTAATTATGACTAATAAACAAATAAAAACCTGAGGAAAAATAAATCCTAGGTGTGTGTGAAGTAACTCCAACATGAACTAGGTGCTAAAGAAGTCTGCTTCTTGCTGAACCAAGTAATTATTGCTAATCCCAAGCTGAAGCAACACCATGAGGTTCTCTTTTTGTATAATACACTACATTCCCAATCCAAGTATGTACATCCTTGAAATTGCACTCCATCTCCTCCAAGATATCTCAGTCCATACTCCATTATACCTCTCAAGTACCTGAGAACATGTTTCTCTACGATTCAATACACCTAACTCGGCTCCACCATGAACTAACTTAAGGTGTTCACAACAAAACAAATATTTGGCCAGGTGTTGACCAAATACATCAAGGACCCTATTAGATACTTGTATCTACTAGGATCCACCAACTCTAAATCTGAAGTATCAATCTTCTTCATATTGGTAACCATAGATGTAGCCATCAATTTACAATCCTTCATATTGAATCTCCTCAAGTTCTCTACTGCATACTTCCCTTTTCTAAGGAAGATCTCTCTCGATGTCTACCATACCTCTAACCCCAAAAAATAATGCACTAATCCAATTTCATTCATCTCAAACTCGGTAGCTAAATCCACTTTGCACCCTACAATAAGCTCCTTTGTACCTGTGAGAAATAAATCATCAGCGTATCGTACCAAGATGAGAGGATCCTCTCCAACAAGTATGAAATAAAATTTAGGATCTGCCTCACTCTTGGTAAATCCCATACTATGCAAGTATCTGCCAATCCTAGAATACCACGCCTTGGGTGCCTGTTTGAGTCCATACAAGGCTTTCTTAAGCCTACACACATGAGAATACCTCCCATTTACCTAAAATACTTGAGGTTTCTCTATGTATATTTCCTCCTTGATGATCCCATTGAGGAATGTTGTTTTCACATCCATCTAATGTATCATCCACCTAATAATTGAAGCAATAGAAATAAAAGATTGAATAGAAGCATACCTGTCAACTGGAGAAAATGTCTCCTCGTATTCCACTCCCTCTTTTTGGGAGAACCCTCTCGCCCCAAACCTCTCCTTGAACTTTTCTATTCTGCCATCATAAGAATGCTTGATCTTGTAAAGCCATATAGAACTCACAATTGTCTTCCCCTTTGGTCTTGGAACTATGTACCAAACATCATTCCTCATAATAGAGGTGCAGTCCTCTACCATGGCATCTAGCCATACCTATTGATTTGTTGCTTTCTCAAAATTGGAAGGTTCAACATCAATTATTCTACTCAAATGCGTCATATAGTTCAAAAACTTCTTTGTATGCCTTTACTCTTTGACCACACTCATTGGAGCCTCACCAGCATCACTTAATGTTTGCAATATCCACCTGGGTCTCCTGACAAGAAAGGAAGGGGATAACTCCTCCTCCCCACCTGAATTCTCAACTATTGATTTCTATTCATCCTTTAGATCTTATTTCACCTCATCCTCTTTCATTATTGATGACTCCTGAGTAATCCTAGATGTCAATTACTCCTCGAGCTTGACACATCTTCTCATAATTGTCTTCCACTGGGATGGAATTAAGATCATATAAGCCTTTGAAGTCTCATTGTACCCCACAAATATACCCTTCTTTCCCGAAGGATCTATATTCATCCTCTTCTCCATAGGCACATGGATGTAGACTGGAAAACCAAAGATCCTCAAATGACCAGTCTCTGGCTTCACTCTTGAGAATACTTCCTATGGAGTCTTTTCCCCCAATACACTATGAGGAATCTTCTTCTACACATACACTACCATGTTACATGCCTCTTCCCACAGGAACATAAGAAACATGTGGTCATGTATCATATTCCTGGAAGAACCTATGATAGACCAATTCTTTCTCTTTGCAACCCCATTCTACTAAGGGTTGTATGAGACTATCATGTCCCTATTGATCCCTTCCTCCTTGTATAAATTCTTGAATTCATTGGAGGTGTACTCTCCCCCATTATCCGACCTCAATACATTGATATTCTTACCCATATGGTTCTCTACCCGAGCCTTGAAATATCTGAACTGAATGAAGACACAATTCTTTGTCTTCACAAAGAAGATTCATTTTTTCCTAGAGAAATAATCAATAAACATAACATACTATGAAGATCCATATAATGATTATAGAGATATCGACCCACTCACATATGAATGAATAATATTCAAGATCCCATTGGACCTACTCTCATTGCTAGGAAACACAACCTTGGCATTCTTTCCAAGTGCACACCCTATTCACACTCCTTTTTTCTCAATCCTAAAATCTAGAAGACCTGTATCAGACCCCCTTAGAATCAAAAATTCCCTGTAGTGTAGGTGTCCCAACCTCTTGTGCCTCAACTCACATAGGTTTTCACTATCATGTACCAAGGCCTAAACATGCTTACCCTGTAACCTGTATTCCTTCTCTAACCCCAATGACCATTGTGTTGTTCAAGTTACCTTTCTCTGGACATATGATTACCTGCCCTCTTTGAAAAGTAACAAAAGGAACCCATGTCCTCCATAGTTAAGACTGGAAGAAAAATCTTCTTCAAACCTGGAATTTAAAGAACATCCTGGGCATATAACAATCCTCCTGACTGAAGCTGGAATGTAATTATTCTCTCTCGCTTCATTTCATACTTGGCATCATCACCATGTTGCACATGAATATCTATGTCAATATCGGTTAGACTGCTAAATATCTCCCATTCTTTTGTCATATGACGATATTCACCACTGTCCAAGAAACAAGCACTCCTCACTCTTGTACTAGTATAAAGGAGAGAAACCAATGAGTATTCCTTCCTAAAATTTTCTGCAATATTACCAGGTTGTGTCTTTGTTGATGTTGTTGTATGTGTATTTCTATTACCCTTCTTCTTCTTCTCCATAAATTGAGATGAATAATGTCCATTCTTATGACATGAAAAACACTTGACTTTACTCAAGTCCTTCTTCTTCCCTGGATATGATGATCCTCCATCATTGTTACCCTTCTTTATTGAACTATTTCCTTTTCCCTTCCTTGTCTTACTGACAAGATCCAAGTTCTATTCACTACCTCCCTACTTGCTACTATTTGACTCCTCCCGAGTCTCTTCTTGGATGAAATAATTCCAAAGTATCTACCAATATGGGATATTTTCCTGAGCACAAAATCCCTTAAAAAATGGTTCCCAAGACTTGTGAAGACCATTCAATGCCACATTCATGATATCAGCATCCTCCATTTTCTCCCCTATGGCTACAAGTTGATCATGTACCTGTGTGATCCTCATGAGATAGATGGTAACATTTTCAAATATAGACATCTGAACCGATATGAGTTTATTCCTTAAGACCATATTCCCATTCATGTTTTTGATTTGGAATAAAATTACGAAGGAATCAAACACATCTTTGGTCATCTTCCTCTCTTTTAGGTGAGGGATTAGATTATCCTTCACAAAATCTAGGAGGACCCTCTCTACTTTGATATCCTTCTTGTTGTGAGTGTCCAAAGCTACCAAATGTTTCAGTGGAGTAACTAATTTATCCACTAACTCCCAAATTTCATACTCTTTAAATGAAAAATTTAACTTTATTTCCAATATAGGAAGTTGGATTCTCCATCCATTTTTTATTCAACTCTCAATAGTGTTGTTTCCATCCCTAAGACCTGAAAACTGCCCTAGAAATAACCTTCTACTAAACATTTCCCCTTGTACTGACTTGTATGGCTTGTACACAACTATCATCACTACAACATGTGTATGTATGCAAATGTCACCATTGAAACCCACATATGTACACAATTGTGTGTTTTGTAACTCACGTACACCCCTCTACACATACAAAAACTTAATTTTTTCTCAGTACGATTGTTTCCTTGAAATCCATCCTTTGATTCCCGCATGTTGGTTATGTATCTCCTATGGATCTAGATTCTCTTCAGAGAACCTACTCTAATACCATGTTGAAATCTCTCCTCCTCAACATCTGACTGTTAATTCCAAATAAATAACTTATTGAATTAAATCACAACCAAGTGATCCAGGAGGATCCAAGAATGCTCGCAGTGGTCTAGGAGGATCTGTAACATCCACAGAGGTCCAAAAAGGTTCATAAATTCTCAAAAATAAAATATCTTAAATGATCTCTAAAGAACCATCAATGCTTAGAGCTCGATGATAACATTCCAACGGTGTAAAAATCAACTCAAACGAAGTTCATATGCAAAATATATGTTTGGTCAAATTTCAAGTCAACCAAGGAAAAGGTCAAAGTCAAAGGGGTCAAGGTGACATGTACCACCACTGCAAGGGTGACATGTGGCACAATCATACAATTTTATGGTGATGATGTGGCCACACCCCAAGGTGCCATGTGGCAGCCTCCCATTGGCTATTATGGTTAAGGTTATGTAAAATTATGTTGGGAGTCTGGAGGATCGAACCCGCAACCTCCCAAATCCTTACCAAAGCCTCTGTTACCATCATGCCACCACATTAGTTCTTTCCCATATATTTTGCAAGTTATATTTAACCTTGTAATTTTTTTTATCCAAGGGCCTAATCCCTTGACCCATACCTTATCATATGATGACATACAATGTAATATAGCCATGGGTCATAACTCGTGGGGGTATTCCATATATAGTATATGGTTATAACTATATAAACATATAAAAAATGAAAACCATGCCATAAATATGGCAAGGTTGATGGGATTTGATCCTATGACCTGTGAAAAAAATGCGTTGACACTTGACCAATTCCACTATGGATGTGTGTTTGTTAGGAACCTACCTAATAATACATTTATCAATTTCCTATTATTTCGGAGGGAAGTTAAGGGTCCACTCCTTATTTAATGGGTGCACGGACTAAGGATGGGACACACACATTAATATGTAGAGTATGGTCTTGAAGTTTGTTCCAAGGGAAATAGGGCTTTGAGGTTACATCGTAAAGCATGTCGAGAGGTCCCTTGATGGAATTTTAAGAACTTTATATTTATTTTTCATAATTTTTCATAAGGAATCCAATGGTGCACTCTTTTTTTGGGTTTGAGGAACACAAAAAAAGGTCATTGTAAAACACAAGCATTTAAGCATTAATAAAGAGGTCTCTATTGGGAGCGGACCCGAAGACATAGCCCAAATTGGGTGAACTCCATTATCAAACTTGTGTATGTGATATTATCATTGTTGTTCATTTGGTGCTTAGTTATTTCTAAGTATTTTATCATGAAAGTGTATTTGGTTAGATAAGTATTCCACATGTAAATTGCAAACAGTGAAGCAATTATTATTATTTCGAAGATCGGGTAGATGTTTATATGTATTTAAAAACTAATCAACATCTATGGATTTTTCAGATCAAGTTGGTATCAAAACATGTTTGATAAGTGTTTGCAAGTGAATGCTTACAAGAGCTAAACTCAAACTTGTTAAAGGAAATACTGTAAGTTATAATTTTGAGATTGAAAGAAGACTTTGTAAGAATAAGATAGCTTCCAAAGGAAAGGAAGGAGAATATCCTCCCATGAGTTCAGAAGAAATGATGGATACACTTTGTCTATGAGAGAGATAATAGATGATTTGCAATGAAGAATTCAAAATCCCATAAGTGGAGAATCTTTGGTAAAAGGAGAAGGAGGAGGATAAGGTGGTGGAACCTCAGAGCCCCCTTCACCATCCTCATCATTGTCTTCTTCTGAGGAAAGTGAACATTCTTCTCATCAAAATAAGTCTTGTAAGAAGTTTGATCATAATCTTCCATTGGATGTCAAGTTTGAATTGATGACCTATGATGGAGAATTGAGTGTCAAGAAATTGGACAACTGGATCAAACAAATAAAGGTATATTGCATAGTTCAAAAGATTGTGGATACATTTATTTTATCTTCGACTAAGTGGCACAACATTAATATGGTGGGAGCGTAAGATGCAAGTTGATATTTTTCAAAAGGTAATGTAATATCTTCCTGAGATAAGTTTACTACAACTATAAGAAAATAATTCTATCCACTGGATTATACACAAATGGCAATAATAGAGTGGCAACATATAAGGAAGGGTAAAGGACAAAATATTCAAGCGTATACATAGAAATTAAAAAATAAGACATTGTCCTTAGGGATTTCGTTGTATACCTATGAAACTCTTATAAAGTATATTGGTGGCATGCACTCATATCTTCTCCACACTATTTTGATGTTTAACCCTACTAACATTGATAAAGTATCAGTGCAAGCTACACATCTAGAGGCTAGTAAGGGTAAGCATGTGCTTGAAGATAAGAATCCATACAAGTTTGAAAAGAAACAGAAAGGTAAATGGAAGAATAAGAAATCATTTGCATTAAATAAAGATGAGGGAAGACCTACATGTTCCCACTGTAAGAAGAAGGGACATGAAGAATCATAGTGTTGGAAATTGCATCTAGAATTATGACCAATGAAGTTGAAGGATAAATGGAAGAAGAAGATTGTTTCATTATCTCATCAGTATCTAGGGTTAGATTCCAGGGATGAATCTAATATCATGGAAATAGAAAGAAAAGTTATATCAATTATCAATCTGATTCTTTAGTTCAATCCACCAAATTGGAAAGTGATGTTGATCAAAAGAAAATAAATGAGCTTTTTCATGTAAAAGTTATAGTCAACCATAAAAATTAGATACTTTACTTGACAATGGATCTCGAGTTAAATTAATATCTGAAGAAATTGTTAAGAAGTTGTGTTTGAAGATGAGACCTCATAAAAGGCCTTATCCCTTAGGATGGGTBTGYGAAGATGCTAAGTTGCAGGTGAMRAAAYARTGTAAGATCAWATTTGCAATTACAAYTAAGTTCTTTGACRAAGTTGARTTAGATGTTGTGCCTCTTGAAATTTGTGGCATTGTCTTGGGTAGTCCATATCTATTTGATAGGAAGGATATATTATATCGCAAATAGAATAAATATCATATTTTCAAGAATGGTCTTGAGTTTAATGTCAAATCTCATCATATCAAAACTAATGTTTCTTTAGTGAGCACATGACAGATGAAGAGACTTGTGAGTGAAAGTAAATATTTTATTCTCATGATAATTAAACAGAAAGAAGAAGATATAACAGATGCTTTATCAGGTTTTGATCTAGATCATAAACATGAGATGGTCAAAATCATATCTAACTATGATGAGTTATTTCAGGAACTTACAAGGTTGTGTCCTAAGACGGAGGTTGAAAATGAAATATATTTGTAGTAGGATGCTCCTCTTTTGAATATTGGAATGTATAGGTCATTAGTGATTGATAATACATAAATTAAGAATCAGGTTAAGGAGTTGCTCGACAAAGGAATCATCATACCAAGTTCCTCTCCATGTGGTTCTCCTTTTGTGGAGGATGTGTATTTACTTTTGAGCCCCGAACAAGATTATGGTAAAAAACCATTACCTCTTCCTACAATTGATGAATTATTGGATAAATTAAAGAATGTTGTTTATTTCACTAAGTTGTAATTGAGAAGTGCTTACCATCGGATTACAATTGCAAAAGGTGACATATGGAAAATTTCTTTCAAGACCAAACAAAGATTGTTCAAATGGTTGGTTATGCCATTTGGGTTATCCAATACACCAACAACATTTACGAGGGTAATGCATGATGTGTTCAGAACTTACATAGATGATTTTGTTATCTCCTATTTAGATGATATATTGATATTTAGTCAAATATGGGAATCTCATATGAGGCATGTCAAAAATGTCTTTGAACTCTTAAAGAAGGAGAAAATTAATCGTGGTTTTCATGCATGCAGTCTACATTAATGATTGTCCTTTGCATCATTTTTTGTGCCCTGGTACGACTTGTCGTGCACCCTGGTCTCCCCCTCGTGCATTGGTGAAACCACTTTTTAAATAAAAAAGGGGGCGGACTTAAAAACTTGTTCGTTTGGCCCAATAGTTGGTAGATGTGTATTAAGGGCGAGTTGTTGGGGGAGGTCCCGAGGTCAAGCCTGCGAGCCTCCTCCCTTTGGCTTTTTTTTTTAACCATAATACATTTGTTGGGATACTCTACTAAGTTTAGCAATCCCGCTAGCGGATTGTTCATTGTTGATGAGATATCACGGAATACGTCTAACTTTGGAAGATTGGGGGTTGGCGCGATCCAACCCGTTTTTTTTATTTTTCGATTTCTGGTAGTTGGCCCTCATTGGGAAGTTTCCCGCTACCACGTGTCAACCCCCCATTGGCCCATGTAATCCACTTGCACAGTCATCTTTCCATGTCAGCTACCTAGCATGTCATCCTGCCACGTATTGTATGGATTCCACATTTCTTCCATGTCACATAGGACCTACCACGTGGTTGTATGGAATACCATGTGGCACTTCTTCATTGGTCCACATGTCGACCTGAAAATGCCGAAAATGAGTGACATGTTGCAGCCTCTAGTGTTGCCACATCATCATGACACATGTCACACTCTGTGTGTGACACTTAATATGTATGGACACTGACATAATCCGTACTAATGGTGATGTCAATAGTACAGATACTGACTCATCCCTATTGAATGGGCTAGGTTGACCCAAATTTTGACAGCAAATATCTTTCAATCTGTAACTCCATTTGACGATCCATTTACATCATTGGAAAGCTTGCGATGCACTCTTCGCGATGATGCAAATTTCACTAAGTTTTGAGGACTCTGAATTTTTTCCATTTCTCTGTCTACTGAGGCCATTCTAATCTTTCCGAGGTACTTCTGTGAATTCTGATTTATCCTCAGTATTCTCTAGATCCTTTCTGGATCATGACTTCCCACTGAGAGTTTTTTGGACAACCAAAATCTTTCATCAATAAATAGATAAGTGAGGGAAGAGTTCCCTCACCTTTTCTTTCTCAATCCACTTTTCCTTTCTTGGATGTGTGCCCTTTAATCCCACTCAAAGATAATCAACATCACCCCTGCATGAAGTCCTCGTCCTCCTGTCCAAGATTATATATTCCTTTCAACTCGTCCTATTACTCAGGAGAAAAATCATCAACTGAAGGTATTGAAACTTCCTCACCCTGATCCATGATCATGTGAGGCTCAAAATGTTTCAATTTTTCCACATTTACAATTGAGTAGATCTGCATATAAGGTGGAATATCTAGATGAAAAGCATTGGTAGCTATTTTCTCCAAAATAGTGAAGGGTCCATATCGAATGGGCTTGAGTTTTTTTCCTTCACCCTCCAACCGCTCCTTGCTGATGTGAAGCCATACCTGGTCTCCAACCTGGAACTGATGATCAACCCTGTGTTTTCCATGCCGAGATTTATATTGTGCTTGAATTTTCTCCAATTGTTATTTGATTTCTTAGTGTACTTACAAGATCCTTTGAATGAACTTGCGGGCCATGTATTCATTTCTTTATTCATTGGAATCGACATCTTTCCCATACGTCAATTCCAAAGGGACCTTAGGAAAATACCCAAAACATGTCTCAAATGGAGAAAACTGAGTGGAGGAATGTAAGGCTTGATTGTAAGCATGTTGTACATAGGGTATCTGTTCATCCCATAACGTGGGATGCTTGTTGCATCAGCCTCAAAGAAAAAGTACCATTGTTCAGTTAACAAGCTCTGTTTTTCCATCGGCCTGTGGGTGGAAAGCAATGCTCCTCTTCAACTTGGTGTCCATCATTCTCCACAATATTGTCCAAAAATCCCCAAGGAATTGAGTATCTCGATCCAAGATAATGGATGTGGGTAACCCAAAGTGAACCCAAACATATTGAAAGAAGAGATTAATAGTCTGCTGAGCAGTGATCTTCTTTTTACATGGCATCAAGATACACATCTTGCTAAACCTATCCACTACAACATACAAATAATCATGACCCCTTTTCAACATTGGTTAACCCCCTACAAAATCCATGGAGATACTATCCCATGGATGGGATGGAATAGGAAGTGGTGAGTATAGCCTCAATTTTATATCAATGGGCTTACAAGTAGAACACATCACACACCCCTTTACATGTTTAGTTACAATTGCTTTCATATGAGGCCAGTAACATAATCTTTGCAGATAAGCCATAGTTTTTCCTACCCCAAAATTCCCAGACACAAGAGAAGTGTGAGCTTCTCATATTACATTGACTCTTTCACTTATAGGAATACATAACTTTCCAAGATGGTAGAGTAGTTTTCCCTGCATATAATAGTTCTCTACCTGTGCACCATGAGTTAGCTTCTCAAATACTTCTTTAAAATCTTCATCAACGACATATTTTTCCACATAGCTATCAGACGATAAATAAGTATTATTCAAAATAATAGAAGCATCAATAGGAAGTATAGAAAGCATATCATCTACCTTGTTACTTGTACCCTTTTTGTATTTGATTACCAAATGAAATTGTTGAAGAAAACCCATCCACCTATAATGTAGAGATTGTTGCAGCTTGGTTTGTTGTTGGAGATATTGTAAGGGATGATGATCTATATGTATGATTGTTTCCTTCCCTAACAAGTAGTGCGTCCATTTCTTTACGCTTTGAACTAATGCATACAAATCTTTATCATATGTAGAATAGTTAACAACAACTTGGTTAAAAGTTTCAGATTGGTAATAGATAGGCTTACAATATTGCATCAATACTAGACCCATGGCATATCCACTGGCATTTGTCTCGATCTTGAAATTTTGTTGAATATTCGGCAATGCTAATATTGGTGCGGTATTGATCTTTTCCTTCAAAGTGTCGAAAGTGTTTTGTTGCTTTCCTCCCCAATAAAAAGTGTTCTCCACACTAGTTAAGACATGCAAAGGAGATGCAATAAAAGATATGTTTGAAATGAATCTCCTGTGGTACTGGACTGCACCTAAGAAGCTTCACATCTCATTACATTTTTGGGCTCAGGACAATTTAAAATTACATCAATCTTGGAAGGATCAATTTTCAATTGTCCTCCTCCTACAATATGACCTAAGTACACAAGTGTAGTCTTACCAAATTCACATTTGGATAATTTAACATACAAATTTTCCCTTTGCAAAGTATCCAATACTTTCTTTACATGCCTTACATGTTCATCCCAAGTCCCACTAAATATAATAATGTCATCTAAATATACAATCACAAAATTGTCTAGAAATGTCTTGAATACATCATTCATCATATGCATGAAGGTTTCCAGATCATTACAAAGACCAAACGACATAACTAACTACTCAAAAAATTTGTTGGACACATCGACCACACTGAGAGGGGGGTTGAATCAGTGTAGGGCTCTTTTTCAAACTTCCCTTCACAAAACTTATTATCTAGAAATCACCAATTACTCCACACTCATTACTTTCATTTATAATCAATTGTATGTGAAAATGTATCAGCAACATATAACAATAACATATATCATTAATAAGTCATCACCACAAGGAACACAAAGAACACAAGATGTATGTACAATTTTCATTTTATTATGGACTACAATCCTTGGGTTATCAACAACAATTGAATTGAGTTACAACTCCACAAGAGCACCAGCTCTACAATGCAATACTCGTCTTACATAACTTAACACCAACTGAGAAGAGGAATCAATCCTCAATAGATACCAATATGTCAATAGGTACGTGACCTGTCAGTAGTGCAACACGCGTATGTACTAGAACCTGCGTATGCCTTAGGGTTTTCTCTCTATGAAAAACTCAGATCCTTTGCAACCTTCAGTCACATCTACTTTTGTCTTTCATTGTCCCATCTGAACCGTAAACAATCACAACACATCTATTCTCTCCCACATCTTACTCATGTTCCTCAACCATACAATATGAATGATACTTAGTCATGTATAAGTAACCAATATACTATGGAAATCATATCAGTAATAAATCATAAGAGCACTTCCCACTCTATTAATAAACCAACATAACCATATCACAACACCCATACCAAGAATGCCTTAAGAATTCACCATACAATAAGCAAGAATATCCATCAAGAAAACTATGTAACCATACTAGAGTTTCTATGGAAGATCTGAGCCCATGGAATGTAGATATGGAACTTGCTTTAGACTTCAAGAAATTGGCATCAACTCACACTCAAGTCTCCATGAATTCATCCTACTGTACGTGCTCTTCCTTCCTTCAGCCCCTTTCTATGCTCTTCAAGATATGTTCAAGAGATGATTTTCACAAGAGACCTTTGCTTCTTATTTATACTCTCCAAGTCGCTTCCTTAGAAGCATATTCTAGGCCACTTTGTCCACATAGCCACTTTATCCACATAGTCAGCTATGTCCAACTTTGCCCAATTTTCCACTTGTCCATGTATCCAATAGCCACTTTACCACTTAACCCATTTTCCTCATTTTAGGGTTAACCTTCTTATAACCACTTTCCATAATTATAAAATTCTCCATTTACTTTATTATTTAAATAATCCTCCTTGACTTTGTCACTTCACTTTATTATTTAAATAATCCTCCTTGATTTTGTCACTTCACTTTAATATTTAAATAATCCTCTTTGACTTTGTCACTTTATTATTTAAACAATCCCCCTTGACTTTGTCACTTCAATTTATTATTTAAATATTACTCTTTGATTTTGTCACTTCACTTTATTATTTAAATAATCCTCTTTGACTTTGTCACTTCACTTTATTATTTAAATAATCATCTTTGATTTTGTCACTTCACTTTAATATTTAAATAATCCTCTTTGACTTTGTCACTTTATTATTTAAATAATGCTCCTTGACTTTGTCACTTCACTTTATTATTTACATAATCCTCTTTGACTTTGTTACTTCACTTTATTATTTAAATAATGTCTTCTTTCCAAGCACTTTGACTTCTTTGACCTTTTGGGGCTTCAAGCCAACATATGAGGGTCCTTCATCTTCATAAGGCCATAAATCTCAAATCGTGAGGAGTTATGTGATGTTCCACATACCACCGAAAATGGCTTGACAAGCACTATCCATCTAGGATAGTTTCACTGAAAAATTCATTGATCTTCATCTCATTATTCCAAAATTAATCATGGGTTCTCTAACCATACTACTAGGATAACTCAACCACAAAGCATCTTCCCGTGAGGGATTTCACCATAAGGGGACCAATTTGGAGTTCACCGCAAAGCGTCTTCCCGTGAGGGCTTTCACCATAAGGGGACCACTTTGGAGTTCACCGCAAAGCATCTTCTCATGAGGGATTTCACCGTAAGGGGACCACTTTGGAGTTCATCCATTTGTACAACCATGACCTTTGGAGTTCACCGCAAAGCATCTTCTCATGAGGGCTTTCACCATAAGGGGAGCACTTTGGAGTTCATCCATTTGTACAACCATGAAAAGACAATAATGAGTCATCTTTACATAAATCCAACTACAATTCATTGATCCATATTCATCTATGCATGCAACTATGACTCCTCTTGACATCAATGCATTGACATCAAGGTCAACACATGATCCATCAATCACTACATCAATATACTATGAAAAGACATTGTTCCTTTGACATCAATCCTTTGGCATCAATGACAACATGATCCAACAATCTCCCGCTTTGGCATTGATGACAATACCAACATTGATTTCAACACCAATCATTGATGGAAACATGTAGACAAGACATTGCTCTACATCAATAGGCATCTCAATCACATCAATGTGAATATCTTTTCCCGTTTGACATCAATGGAAAATGGTCATTCTCCCCTTGGGGATGATCCCCCTACCTGAACTCTCCTTGGGGATTCTCTCCCTATATGAATGCCTTTGATTTTCCTCTGAATAATCCCTCCCCTTTTGAAAAAGGGATATCACTCTGATTTAATGCTAAAGATATATAGATCATGCTCCCCCTGTGACCATTGATCCCCCTGAAACTATGCCTCTATGATCTTTCTCCAAGTCTAGGTCTCTTTTTCAAGTATTCATCTTTTCATTTGATAAATCTCTCCTCGTAGAATCATGGGAAGAAGAATGACTGACCCTATGGGTATGTATCCCTCTAGCTTCTCTGAAATATGAAAAATATGCTACCATTACAATATGCTTCTGATGTAAATGCTACTGCTCCACCAGAACATAGATCAACTTCTCTTTCTATGACGATCCTTGGACCTGTCCATGCATCTAAGATAGTCTTTCAACACTCAACCATATATCACCACCATACATACAACAATTATGTATGCCAACATGTAATCATGAAAACCTGCAACAAACATTTTAGACCCTACAACAGAGAGTTATACCATCATACCATGCTACAACACATATGCATTGCCCTTTTCCCAAGGATTTTTACCACACATACGCGACCTACTGCATAGAAAACTCCCCTATGTACGCGACCTATTCATAGGTCATCTTGCATATGTACACAAATGTTACCATTGTAACCTGAGTATGCTTTTGAAGATGACAAACTTGAGCTTCCCTTAAGACTTTCATTCCGTTCTGACTGTTTAGTTTTCTTCACCAACTTTTGAAGATGTCCCAACTTTTCAGAACATGAGCTCTAAGATTCCATATTTTCAAAAATGTCTTCCTTCCTAACTTCATGCCTTCTTCTAGTCATGCTATATGGATTCCTCATCATGGACTTTCTTCTTGTGTTCCAGCGATCCTGGGATTTGTGGCTAAATCCACTACAACTGTAGCATCTCATGGTGTTACAATGAGCATCAATATGTCCTACTTGATTGCAACTCCAACACCTTAGGGTGTTATGAAATCTTACACTATATTTCCTTGCATAATATCTACATTCCAAAGCTTTGTGACCATATTCATTACATGAGTAACATTGACCATGAAAAACATTTTCATACCTTTGCTTTGGTGTCCATCTTGAAGGTGTCGCTCTTCTTTGAGGTGTAAATATGGCTTCTTCATGTCTTCCTTGCTTTGTTCTTTTGAGACTTTCCTTTCCTTGTGTAGATGGTTGACTTGCGACATTATTTTCATCTTTTGGGAGTGAGGGACTTACCTCATGCTTCTTTGAGTTGCTTGCTTCAGCATGTGTATCTTCTTTGTTGTATCCAAGACTTGTTTTATCATTTGGTGATCTTTGACTATCCAAGATCTCATTCAAGATTGTTGATCTATTAAAGAACTTGTTTTACTTCTCTACTTTCTTTCTAAAGTCAACAACTTCAACTTCCAACTTATGACATGACTCTTCATTTTCATTTACTTGATTCTTTAGTAATTCCTCTACCCTTTTGGATTCTTCAATTTGGGTCTTGAGATGGACATTATATTCAAGACTTTTGAGAATCTCATAATCTACCTTCTTGTGTTCTTCTATTTCATTCTTTAGTCTTTTGATCTCTTCTTCTTTTCTTCTAATTGAGTCTTTTTACTTTCTTCTTGATTCTTGAGCATTTCCTTTAACTTCAAGATATGCCTTTGATTCCTTTTAAGAAACCTTTTAGTGTTCTCAGAAAGATAGCTATATTCTATGTAACAATGGTCATAGTTGTATTCAAATAGACCCCATTCAAATTTCCTTTTAAGCTCTGATAGTTCTTCTTCTACTTCCTCCATAAGATAACTATCATATAATCTACACATACTATCTATAGATTTGTGTCTTCACTTGTAAAGAAATATTCAACATCATCACATTTTGAAATATTGCAATCAGGGGATTTTGAAGATTCTTTACCTTCATTGATCTTGATGGAGTTGTCTTCAAGGTCTTCCTTTTTTCCAACATCATCACATTTAGAATCATTGCAATTTTAGAATTTTAGAGATTCTTTACCTTAATTGTTTTTTATGGAGTTGTCTTTAGTGTCTTCCTTCTTGCTTTGGTATGTATCCTCTAGCTTTAGCCATGTATACTTGGCAGAATTGCATTGTCCCATGCTCTCTTTGATGGAACTTGAGAGTCCACTAAGAATGGTCTTGAGAGCCAATGCATCATTCTTCTTTTCTTCCCTTTGACTTGCAAACTTTGACTTGTTCTTCAAAGGAACTGATCCACCAATAGTTGCTTTCCAAATGCTCGCTCCTATTTCCTTCAAATCCACTTTCATTTATATTCTCCATGTAGAATAATTTTCCTCAACAAGGATTGGAACTTCATCATCCATTTGTGTGTCCATATATCTCCTCCAAGCTTGTTAAGGCTTATAGTGAAGGCCTTCTATGATTCCAATTGTTGGACACACCGACCACACTAAGGAGGGGGGAGTGAATCAGTGTATGTATCTTTTTCAAACTTCCCTTCACAAAACTTATTATCTAGCAATCACCAATTACTCAACAGTCATTACTGTCATTTATAATCAGTTGTATGTGAACGTATATCAGCAACATATAACAACAATATATATCATCAATAATTCATCACCAAAAGGAACACAAAGAACACAAGATGTATGTACAATTTTCATTTTATTACAGACTACAATCCTTCGGTTATCAACAACAATTGAATTGAGTTACAACTCCATAAGAGTACCAGATATACAATGCAAGACTTAGCTTACAAAACTCACCATTAACTAAGAAGAGGAATCAATCCTCAATAGATACCAATATGTTAACAGGTACGCAACCTTTCAATAGTGCAACACGCGTGTGTACTACAACCTGCATATGCCTTAGGGTTTTCTCTCTATGAAAAAATCAGATCCTTTGCAACCTTCATTCACATCTACTTATGTCTTTCATTGTACCATATGAACCATAACCAATCACAACAAATCTATTCTCTCCCACATCTTACTTATGCTCCTCAACCATACAATATGAATGCTACTTAGTCATGTATACGCAACCAATATACTATGGCAATCATATGAGTATTGAATCATAAGAGTGATGCTCACTTTATCAATCAGCCAACATAACCATATCACAACAACCATACCAGGAATTCCTTAATAATTCACCATACAATAAGTAAGAATATCTATCAAGACAGCTATGTAACCATACTAGAATTTCTATGGAATATATGAGCCATGGAATGCATATCTAGAACTTGCTTCAGACTTCCATAACCTGGCATCAGATCACACTCAAGTATCCATGACTTCATCCAACTGTACTCACTCTGCCTTCCTTCAACCCTTTTCTATGCTCTTCAAGCTATGCTCAGGAGATGATTTTCACAAGAGATCTTTGCTTCTTATTTATACTCTCCAAGTAGCTTTTTTAGAAGCATCTTCTAGGCCACTTTGTCCACATAGCCACTTTGTCCACATAGTCACCTATGTCCAACTTTTCCCAATTGGCCACTTGTCCATGTATCCAATAGCCACTTGACCACTTAACCCATTTTCCTCATGTTAGGGTTAACCTTCTTATAACCACTTTCCATAATTAGAAAGTTCTCCATTTACTTTATTATTTAAATAATCCTCCTTGACTTTGTCACTTCACTTTAATATTTAAATAATCCTCTTTGACTTTGCCACTTTATTATTTAAATAATCCCCCTTGACTTTGTCACTTCACTTTATTATTTAAATAATCCTCTTTGATTTTGTCACTTCACTTTATTATTTAAATAATCCTCTTTGACTTTGTAACTTCACTTTATTATTTAAATAATCCTCTTTGATTTTGTCACTTCACTTTAATATTTAAATAATCCTCTTTGACTTTATCACTTTATTATTTAAATAATCCTCCTTGACTTTGTCACTTCACTTTATTATTTAAATAATCCTCTTTGACTTTGTCACTCCACTTTATTATTTAAATAATCTCTTCTTTGCAAGCACATTAACTTCTTTGAACTTTTGGGGCTTCAATCCAACATATGAGGGTCCTTCATCTTCGTAAGGCCATAACTCTCAAACTGTGAGGCATTATGTGACGTTCCACATACCACCGAAAATGGCGTGACAAGCATTGTCCATCTAGGATAGTTTCAATAACAAATTCACTAATCTTCATCTCATTATTCCAAAATTAAGCATGGGTTCTCTAACCATACTACTAGGATAACTCAACCGCAAAGTGTCTTCCCGTGAGGGATTTCACCATAAGGGGACCATTTTGGATTTCACTACAAAGCGTCTTCCCATGAGGGATTTAAACGTAAGGGGACCACTTTGGAGTTCACCGCAAAGCATCTTCCCGTGAGGGCTTTCACCATAAGGGGACCACTTTGAAGTTCATCCATTTGTACAACCATGACAAGAAAATAATGAGTCATCTTTACATCAATACAACTACAACTCATTGATCCATATTCATCTATGCATATGACTATGCCTCCTCTTGATATCAATCCATTGACATCAAGGTCAATACATGATCCATCAATCACTACATCAATATACTATGACAAGACAGTGTTCCTTTGACATAAATCATTTGGCATCAATGACAACATGATACAACTCAATCCTTGTTTTGTTTTAAAGGATTTTTTCCATGCATCATGTTCTGCAACCCTGATCTAATGGTATCCACTGTGAAAATCCAACTTAGTGAAATAAACAACATCATTTAATTGATCAAGTAAATCATCTATACGAGGAAGATGGTATCAATTTTTCACCATGATTTTATTTAAGGCTTGGTAATAGACACACATCCTCCATGTTCCATCCTTCTTTGTCACCATCACAATCGGAGAACCCCAAGGAGATGAGATGGGCCTGATGACCCCTTGATCCAGTAAGCCTTGTAGCTTCTTTTTGATCTATGTCATCTCTACAACTAACATCCTGTACATGCCCACATTAGGAAGAGGAGAATCCTGTTGAAGATGTATTTCATGTTGGATTTCCCTCTTAGGAGGTAATCCATCTGGTTCCTGGAAAATATCATCATACTTAGAAACAATATCAATTAATTCTTTCTTATGAGAAGGATCACATCCTTAGAACATGTTGGATGTTCTGATATCCTTTTCCCTTACGACCATCAATACATATCTCTTATTAGTGTTTATGAGTCTCTTCATTTATTCCACACTAACAAGTGTTGTGTTTACCCTCGTGTTGTGGGATCTAACAATATATTCCACTCCCCCTTTAGTAAGGTGATATTTTTCTCATGACGAAAGAAGAATGTTTTTCTATCATAAATATAAGGACTCCCGAGCACTATGTCACATATATCAAGTGATACAACATCCAAATCCACTTCATCAATCAATTTTGCATCAATAGCAAATCTAGCCCTACACTGCTTGGTGACATTAAGTTTTTATTTATCACATACCCAACCAAGAGTATAAGGCATTGGAGGTAGTTTAGTTTCAGGACCCATCTTTTTGACAAGTGATTCAGATATCAAGTTTACTTGGGAACCCGAATCAAATAATGTATCTATCTTAGTGTGCTTAGATAAAACTCTTATGTGAAATAATCTGTTCCTCTTTCTTTCATCATCATGAGATTCATTATTGGAATTTGAACTAGCATGAAGGGAATCTTTACCTTGTACTCCAACCGTTGTGATGTTTCCTTCATCTCCTGAATCAAAACCAAGATCTTGTTGCACTGTAGCAACGGTCTTTGTCTTCCCATTTCAACCGAACTATTTTGGTCTCTTCTCTGGATGTAGTTTCCAACAGTGTTCTTCATCGTGACCATTGTTCTTGAAATGAGTGCAAGATGGCTTTCCTTCTTCCCTCTTTACAATGGCAGTCTTTTTTTCCTTCCTTTTAAACTTCTTAAACTTCTTATGTGGGAGATTGGAAGGCTCTTTGTGGGATCTTCTTGAACATGATTTCCCCTGTTCTCAAGGTAAGTGGCTTGCACAAAAAATTTGTCAAGACTGGTGGGCTTAAAAAATAGTAAAGTATAATGAATATAACTGTGAAGTGCACCAATATACTTCATTAAAGTTTCATAAGAATCTAAAGGAATGTTTAATGCAAGAGATTTCTTCCTAAATTCTTTTGTGAAACTTTGTACAGTTTGACCTTTACTTTTTCTTAAAATTTTCCATGATTCCATCATTGCTTTATGTAAATAACCCAATAGATAAAATTCCTTCCTTATTGCTGATTTAAATTTCGACCATGAGGAAAGAAGATTACCACACTTACTTTCATCCTGAAGTTTTCTCTCCCACCATACGAGAGCGGTGCCTTCCAACCGAAGAGAGGAAAGTTTCCCTTTAAATTCCTCTTCATCAATCTTTTGAAAACAACAATACACTTCAACCTGTCGGATCCAATTATCTAGCTTTTCAGGATTAACATCTCCATTAAACATAGGAAAATAAAATTTTACATCAAGCTTTAATAATGGTTTATTAAAAGAATCTTTATGGATATAATGATGAGAATGATGAGAATGCTCAGAGGAAGAAGATATATAACTTGATGGTAAATATGGAGGCTCAGGAGGTTCTCCTCCAACCCCTTGATTCACCGAAGCATTATCATCTACTCGTTCTTCCTTTTTCTTCCCTTTCTTCTTCATCCTCTTCTCGTAGTCTCCATACATTCGCTCGATCATTTCTGACATGTGATAAAATACCATATGGAAGTTTTTATCCTGTTCATCACGCTTTTCCTCTTCGACCATTTTCTTCCTTCGGGATGCACGACCAACTTCGAGATTGAAAGTCTTAAGAGTTACTTCACCATGCTTATGCTTTGTCATAGTAAACATTCACACTTAACAACTCAAGTCGAAGATGACTAATCTGATACCAACATGATCCAGGATATTTTTATCGATGTGACTTATTAAAGAATTGTATTAAATGAGCATAAATTGAAGTGCACCATAAAGAAGCAATAACTCAATAATTGATCCAGATTATTTTCGGCATGAAATGAAAGCAGAGATATAGTAAAGAGATGTACAAAGATATCATGGATATCCAATAATCTAAAATAAATGTATCAGAGATGCAACCATAAACACAGAGATACAATAATACACAATTTTCTATTAATGAGCGAAAATGTACAAAGACTGTAAAAATACAGAGTGAAAGACTCGCTAGAAGGGTGGTGGCTTATCTCTGACAAGAGATGTGATGGATGCGCTCATTCACAAGAAGATGATTTTACAATAAGGCTTCAAAGGCATTGATATAATAAAGAAAATCCAAAACCCTAACCCCATAAGATGAAAATCCAACAATTTTGTGGACCCCATTTTGGGTAGTTTGGTGTATCAACTTCCCAGGGGAGTAACTTTGACATACAATATTTGTTTGAGGTGCATGATAGTTCATTGGAAATGTATCATCGAGGAGATTCATTTTGGGGGATTAATCAGAGACTTCAACTATCATTGAGAACCTATAACCTGAATAAACTTCATTTAGGCTCTCAAAATGGCCCCAGAAGTTAAAAAATACTAAAAATAGTAAATACCAAAATTGCTAGAAAACTATTTTGAGCCAGTTGGAAAAGGTGAGTGGCCACCGATATCCACCTAGATCAATAATGAAGATACATATGCATCATATTTTCACACAAAAACTTGATAACGGAGTTCATCCCTGGTGGACTACGTCTCCCGGTCCTGCTCTCAAATGGGTAGGCCTTTTTATTAACTCATCAAAAGAATTTGGAAAAATACATAAGTATACCTGGTTATGGAGTTAAGATGCATAATATTTGTTCATATCAGAAAGAAAAACAACACCATTGAATTTGTGGCGTCAAATTACCCAAAAATTAATGTCTCCACCCCTCGATTTGAGTCTGGCACTTTTAGGCCCTTGAGAAAATTTGTCTCGATTTTCATGCCTACAATATTCATTAATGAATATCCTTTGAAACATTTTTCATTCCCTAGTATATCCTGTCTTGCACCCTGGTCTCCCCCCTATGCATTTGTGAAACCACTTTTTAAATTAAAAAGGGGGTAGACTTACCAACTTGGTTGTTTGGCCCAAAGGTTGGTGGATGTGTATTAAGGGCGATTTGTTGGGGGAGGTCCCAGGGTCAAGCCCGCGGGCCTCCTCCTTTTGGATTATTGTTTTAAATATAATACATTTGTTGGGATACTCCCCTAAGTTTAGTGATCCCGCTAACGAATTATTCGTTGCTGACCAGATATGGAAGAATATGTCTAACTTTGGAGGATTGGGGGCTAGTGCCAACCAACCCCTTTTTAATTTTGATTTCTGGTAGCTAAGCCCTCATTGGGAATTTTCCTATTGCAACATGGCATCCCATGACTGGGCCATGTGGTGGCCACCCATCGGTCCACGTCATCCACTTACACAGTGATCCTGCCATGTCACATGCCCGCCGACATCACCTGCTTTCCATGTCACCCTGCCACATATTATACAGATGCCATGTGCCTGCCACGTCCCGTGCGGTTTTCCACGTGGTTGTAGGGACTACCACATGGCACTTCCTCATTGTTGCACATGTTGACCTGAAAATGCCAAAAATGAGTGACACATGGCATCCTCTGGTGTTGCCATGTCATCATGTTGACATCATGCTAACGTCATCACGACACGTATCGCCCTATGTGTGTTCCACGTACTATGTACAGACGTTGATGTCATTCATACTAATGATGACATCAACAGTATGGATGTTGACTCATCCCTGCTGACTGGGCTAGTTTGACCAAAACTTTGACAGTGAATATTTTTTGATTCGTAATTGTGTTTGATGAGTCTTTTATGTTGATGGGGAGATTGCGACGCACTCTTCACAATGATGCCAAATTCATTGAGTTTTGAGGAATTTGAATTTTTTCCCTTTCTCTATTTACTAAGGCCATTCTGAGCTTCCTGAGGTGCTTCTGTGAATTCTGAGTTATCCTTAGTCTTCTCTAGATCCTTTCTAGATCACAAATCTATGAAGGGAAGTTGCATAACTTTTTGGATTTTTATCAGTTTCCTGAGATGTAGAGTTAGATCATTGTTCGAGTTTTTTTTATCATAACCCAGTCCTGATTTGTTTCTAGATGGTCTTTGACTGTTAAGAATATCATCCAATATTTTTGAACTGTTTTCAAATCTTGAGTGGTTGTTTCCTTTCTCAAGTTCCATTTTCAGAAAAACAATTTTAGCCTCTAGATTTTCATAGTCTTGTTGTTTTTCTTATAGTTGTTTACTTATGACCTATTCAATTCATTGATGATTTTTTTTGATTCCTTGATGGTTTTTGAAACTTCCTTTTCTCTTGATTTCTCTTTTTCTTCCTATTTTAATAATTGTTCTCTTAATGATTTTTTTTTTCCTTTTATATTTTCTCAGCTCTTCGACAACACTAATAAGTTCTTCTTCAAGGTATACCTCTCCTTCAACTTCAAAGTTTACTTCATTATCATATGAAGCATTATTTTGAGTTTTTATGCCCATAAATACAAGTTTTTTCTCGTCATCGTCACTCATGTCATATGGACTATTGTCTTCTTTGGATTAAAAGTTTTTCTTTTTCTTGTAGAATTTCTTCTTGTTTCCAGTTTTTCCTTTATGTTCTTTCTAGTTGTGAGTTTCTTCATCATCATTATCCTCCTGCTTGGTATAGGGACATTGTTACGAGGAAAATCACTCTATGGAATGGGGTAAATCACAACAGACATAAATGACTATAGAAATCAGCTCTAATATCAAGTATGCTATATAAACAAATATGCTAACAAGACAAGATAAAGAGCCTACCACATCCAGATGTTCGATGAAGTCCACCGTTGAGCACTTGACTGAAAGAAATATACCTGCAACTTGTCCTCAACAACTAAGAAACGCAAGTATATAGTGATAGTATATAAAGTTAGCACATTCAATACCATAATCCATCAATATTCATAACAAATATGCCCATGGAATAATAATTCAAATATTTGAAAGACATTAATTGGAAGAGAAAAGAGTATTGCTATTAAAATGTAATCAACATATGAGAATGAACTACAAAATTTCATGTTGGCGCGTTTTGGAATCGAGAAACTAAGTCCCTTCCAGCTAGGCCCCACAACTTCAATCCTCCACCAAAGGCAAGCTCATATAAGAGAGACAATGATGTTCTCAATCAAGTAGGGAAGAGCTTGGAGGATGAACAATGTGTTCAAACTTAAAAGGATAAAGGGATGCAGACTCAATATGAAGTGAATAATTTCTCCAAAGTTATGTTTCTCTCAAAGTTGAATTCTTCTCATCTTTTCCACCGCTTGGATAGGACCCATTTATAGCCTTCAAATGGAACTGAAGGGCTGAGTCAGAACGTTTCTAGTATATGGAAGGTCAAGGATCATGGATCTTGTGACATGACATGGAAAACCGACACCAGTTTTTAATTTTGGCACAAAACCTAATGTATGTGGGTTGTAATGGTGCAACCTGTGTATACACATGCTTTATAATTGTTAGGGTGCTTATATGTGGAAAAATATTATTTTTATCTTTGGGAACTGCAAAAAGGGACTTCAGGTCTGCATAGGAAAATGGAAAAAGGCCTTTTGAGAAAATTTGCATAAGGTGAGTCAAATCTTGCTATAATATACATATGGAGGCAAAATACTCAATTTTACCACAGTTGAAACATTTCAGGGTTAACTTCCCTTTATATTTCCAAGACCCTTTCTTGATTTTACTTATAAATTTAGCCTCTTCTTCATCTGATATGTTTGAGTGATTTTTATTTGGTACATGCTCATGGTTCTTTGTTTCTTTCGATGCTTTGAAGATTGTTTCTCTTTTTTATGGCTTTTCTTTTCATGTTCTCATTTCATAGGCTATAAGAATCCCATGAAGTTCATTCATTGTAAGTTTGTCAAGGTCGTCTCGATCTTCCAAGGTAGATACCTTGGCATCATATATCATTGGTAATAATCTCAACACTTTTTGGGCAACAATTGTCTTCTAAATATTCTCCCAGAGCTCTGATTGAATTGACAGTTTCATCCACCCTT
>JZKD02S1616425.1:28051-45536 GCA_000966675.3 Picea glauca
GGGGGGGAGGGGCGCTAGGCCCCCCCTTAGGGGGTGCAAGGGGGCGATAACCCCCCGCGCAGGGGTTCAGAGGCAGCACCCCCGATAAAAAAAATTGCCTCGAGAAACATGTCGCATTTTTGGGTGTTTTTTCGGCGCATAGTTTTTGCCGATGGTTTTTTATTTCCAGTTTAGGAATTAGGGTTGTTGACTGTTACAGATCATTGGGTTAGGGTTTTGGATGTCGATGGTTGATATATATATATATATATATATATATATATATTGTATTGTAAACAATGTATCACTATGAATGAATATAGAATATGTTGGTTTTCCCGGTTTGAGTTTCCAGGGGAAAAATCTCTGTGTAATGTTTGTATTTGCCATTGTATATTTTCTGTTCTTTTACTGAAAATATGTTTACAGTAAATATTGTACAAGTTTAAAATCTACATTTGGTATCAGAGCTTTGTTAGCTTCAGGGGGACGCCTTTATGGTCAAAGATTTGGCTCGGGACTGTGATAAGTCTTGTTACAGTGGGAGATATGTGGTATTGATTTTTTAGGTGAAAAGAAATGGCAAGCAATTCAAAGATGGAGATCGAGAAGTTTAATGGGAAAATTTTTGAGCTGTGGAAGCTCAAGATGGAAGATTTGTTGGTGGATAGAGATCAGTGGATCGCAGTAGATCTAGGTACTGCACCTACAGGAACTTCAGCAGATGACTAGAAAAAGTTGGATCGAAAGGCAAAGAGCACAATCTGATTGTGTCTCTTAGATTCAGTATTACTAAATGTGTTAGAGGAATCTACAGCCAAGGATTTATGGGATAATTTGGGGAAGTTGTATCAGTCTAAGTCCCTAGTAAATAAACTATTCTTAAGAAAAAATATGTATAACATGAGGATGAGAGATGGAAACTTGGTGGAAAAGCACTTGAATGCCTTCAATACTGTGGTAAGTCAGTTAGTATCTGTTGAGATTAAAATTTCAGATGAAGATAAATGTATCAGTTTACTGTGTTCTTTACCAGACTTGTGGGATAGTCCGGTTGTGTCCATAGGTAGTAATACAATTTCCTTGAAGTTTGAAAGTGGTCTCATCTTTGTTGTCGGAGGAGATGAGATGGAAGAATATGAAGGGACAGAGCACAGACGCATTATTTACAAGAGGACGTTCCCAGGAAAGAAATAGATCTAAGTTCTCAAGTGGGAGATCTGAGTCTAAGGGTAGATCTGAATCTCCCAAAAAGTTTGTAAAGGTATGTTGGAGATGTGGAAAATAAGGGCACTGCAAGAAGCAGTGCAAATCCAAAGTTGAGAAAAAAAAAAGGATTTGAAGAATCTCCTTCTACAAAATAAAAGACCTCCAAGGAAAAAGGATATGTGTACTTGGTTTCTTCAAGAACACATGCAAATCATGAGGCATGGTTGGTTGAATCTACTGCATCATTTCATATGACTCCCCATAGGGAGTGGTTCTGCGAATATGAAAGGTATAATGGAGGTAATGTTTTCTTAGGTGATGATTCGACAATCAGAATCATAGGACGAGGAAAAGTCAAGTTGAGGCTCGTAGATGGAAGGATTAGAACACTGCATGGTGTTCTGCACATCTCAGGTTTGGCCAGAATTTTGATTTTTGTAAGCAAAATGGACGATGCAAGGGTAAAAAAAATATTTGAAAAGGAAATCTTCAAGATGGTTCAAGGAGCAATGGTGTTGCTGAAGGGAGTTTGGTTTGGAACTCTATATAAGATGCAAGGAATCACTATTAGTGATGGGTGTATTAGTTCAATTGTTCCTGATATTGGAGTTGAAGAAGAAAGAACTGCTATAGTCTCTGGAGAAAGGTTATGTTGTGGCATCAAAGACTAGGGCATATCGGAGAGAAGGGTCTTCGACTGTTACATGGTAAAGGTATGGTTGAAGGTATCTCTAACTACTCTCTTGATTTTGATTTATGTGAACATTGTCTATATGGGACGCATAATCGGGTAAGATTCCCCTCTAGTGCAACAAGGGCAAAAGGAATTTTACAGCTAGTTCACAGTGATGTTTTTGGACCTGTGTCGGTCCCATCATTGGGAAAATATGTGTATTGTGTCTCATTTATAGATAACTTCTCGAGGAATACTTGAATATATTTCCTCATGAAGAAATCTGAAGTCTTTGACAGATTTAAAGAGTTTAAGGCTCATGTTGAGAATCAAACAGAGAAAATAATTAAGGTGTTGAAGACAGATAATGGCGGAGAGTTCTACGGGAATGAATTTGAAGAATTTTGTAAGAAGTGTGGTATAGCAAGGCAGAAGACTACTCCATATACACCTCAGCAGAATGGAGTTGCATAAAGGATGAACAGGATGTTGATGGAGAAAGCAAGATGCATGCTCAGTGGTGCCAAGTTAGGGCAAGAATTATAGGCAGAGGTAGTGAGTATTGCATGTTACCTGGTCAACAGATCACCCTCATCAGTGTTGGATGATAAGACTCCATAAGAGGTATGGATTGGTAAGGAACCTTCTCTCACACATCTCAAGGTATTTGGTTGTGATGCATATGCTTATGTTCCAAAGGAAAACAGGAGTAAGCTAGATAAGAAGGATGAAAAGTGTATCTTTATTGGATATAAAGATGGTCTCAAAGGTTGTAAGCTTTGGAACCCAGAAACTAAGAAGGTAATGTATAGCCGAGATGTGGTATTTAGAGAAATGAAGGATGTTGTTAAACAGAAAGTCTTACCAAGTAAGGAAGAACCAGAGAAAATAGAGTTTTATTTAAAGGATGATGAATCAAACTCTACAGAAGAACAAGAATCAGAAGAAGAAGATACTAATACTCCAGTATTGAGGAGATTGGCTCGAGAAAGAAGGCTATCGGAAAGGTATACTCCATCTGATTTCCGTTCAAATTTTTCTTTATCTATTACTGATAATGATCCTAGAACTGTCAGGGAGGCAGTGGATTCAGAGGATGGAAATCTATGGAAAAATACCATGGACGAAGAAATGGCAGCCTTGGATAAGAATGAGGCTTGGGATCTAGTGGAGTTGTCAACCGAAAGAAAGCCCATTGGAAGCAAATGGGTGTTTAAAAAGACGCTGAATGCAAAAGGAAAAGTGGAGAAATACAAAGCGTGGTTAGTAGCAAAGGGTTATTCCCAAGTTGAGGGAATTGATTTTGGTGAGATTTTTTCTCATGTTGCCAAGTTAACCTCTATAAGATTTATGTTATATGTTGCTACTGCATTTGATTTTGAAGTAGAACAGATGGATGTGAAGAAAACATTCATACATGGGGATCTCGAAGAAGAAATCTATATGAAGCAACTAGAAGGTTATGTTATGAAAGGAAAGAAGGAGCTGGTATGCAAGCTGAAAAAGTCTTTGTGTGGTTTAAAACAATCACCAAGGATGTGGTATCAAAAATTTGATACTTATATGCTGGGACTTGGCTTCACAAGAAGCAAAGAGGATCATTGTGTGTATTTTAAATTAATTGGTGATCATTTGATTTATTTGGTCTTGTATGTGGATGACATGTTGATAGGAAACAACAATGAGATTATCCTGGATGTGAAAACTCAATTGTCCTCTAAATTTGACATAAAGGATCTCGGTGCTTCAAATTTCATTTTGGGCATGGAAATTAAAAGAGATCGAAAAAGGAGGAAACTCTGGTTAAATCAGAGAAAATATGCTAAGACAATATTGCAGAGGTTTAATATGAAGGAATGCAAACCAGTCAGGGTTTCTATTCTTGTTGGTGTAAAGTTATATGTGGATCAGTGTCCCAAGACATGGGAAGAAGAGGAGGACATGTATCATGTTCCATATGCGAATGTAGTTAGCAGATTGATGTATGCAATGGTCTGTACTAGACCGGACATTGCACATGCAGTGGGAGTTTTGAGCAGGTACATGTCAAAACTAGGGAAGGAGCATTGAACAACAGTAAAAAGGGTTTTCAGGTATTTGTGTGGCATTGCTAGCTATGGATTGTGCTACCAAGGAAGATCGGGATTAGACAAAGTGGTGGATATACATGGCTTTGTGGATGCAGACTGGGCTAGAGATCTGGATTGTAGGAGATCTACAAGTGAGTATGTGTTTACCCTGTTTGGAGGAGCAATAAGTTGGATGAGCAAAAGGCAGGCTATAGTGGCACTTTCAACTACAGAAGTTGAATACATGGCATCCACTCATGCAAGTAAGGAAGCAGTATGGTTACAAAGATTGTGATCAGGTATTGGGTTGGTACAACAAGCTGTAAGGATAGATTGTGACAGTCAAAGTGCAATTTTTCTAGCGAAGAACCCAGCTTATCATTCAAAGACAAAGCATATTGATATTCAATATCACTTTGTGAAAGACATGGTTGAAGAAAAGAAAGTATTGTTGATTAAGGTGGACACTTTGAAGAATGTTGCAGATTCATTAACAAAATCTGTGAGCACTTAGAAATTATCTTGGTGTAGAGGATCCATGGGCATTTTTGCCCTGGATTGTTGACTATGTAACCCTGTAACGACTTGTATGCAAAGAAAACAACAAGTGGGAGAATGTTGGGTATGTGTTATATTTTGTGCCTTGGGAAACATGTCGCATTTTTGGGCAGTTTTTTGGCACATGGTTTTTGTCGATGGTTTTTTATTTCCGGTTAAGGAATTAGGGTTGTTGACTAATCTAGGTCATTAGGTTGGGGTTTTGGATGTCATTGGCTCCTATATGTATATTGTATTGTAAACAATGTATCACTATGAATGAATATAGAATATGTTGGTTTTCCCGGTTTCAGTTTCTAGGGGAAAAATCTTTGTGTAATGTTTGTATTTTCCATTGTAGCTTTTCTGTTTTTTTACTAAAAATGTGTTTGCAGTAAATATTGTACAAGGTTAAAATCTACACTCCATAGTGTCATTTTCTAGTGGGAAGACAACCTTGGTTACTCAAGTTACATGGACAACCGTTCTAACAATGTTCATTAGTGTTGCAATTGAAATTGATCATGGTCAACTTCTTTGAGTTTTTGTCTTTTTTATTTACCCATTTTGGTTGTCCCAATGTTCATCATATTTATCATTTTTGGGCTTGTGACATTTGCCTTCATTCAATTTATTCTTAGTCCACTCCTACTTCCTTTGCTCCTTGTCTTAAGCAATCAGCTATATTTCATCTTCCATTTTGATGGTTGTATAAAGGGACTCCTAATATGACCTAGTTCTAGTTCTCCAACATTGTGATCAGATGGTAGGCCAAAGATCCAAGTTAAACCAATCAGTTCGTACAAGTTATAGGGTTTCATAATTTTGTTGTCCAAATAACTCTTTCAAGCAAAAATCATGATTTTGGACGATTTCTCCTCATAAGTATCTAGTTCCTCTGAGCTTTGCGAAGGCAAGGGTTTGTTGTTGAGATATTTGTATGATTCTCAAAACTAGTTGACCACTGCATCCTAACTTCTAAATGATAGTTGTTTATCGATGTTATAATACCTATTTGGTCAATGGATTCACTGGCCCTGTTACTTCCCATAATGTATTAAGTGTAAATAAATATTTTTTATGTTCCTTATCCCATGAAAAGTGGGCAACATGGAAATACAAAGTCAATGCTTGCACCTTCTCTTGCTTTGTTGCTTCTTCTCATAATAATGACTTGTGTACCAACCAAGAGCACATTTAATGTTATTTTTTTGGTCCTACTAATCCTTGATATAATCATTTGAATCCTTATGGGAATTAAATACTTCCTCGTCTGTGTTCTTTTTCAAATTCTAATTCATGCTTAGGCTTGTTCCATTGTTGTGGTATTTTGTTGCCAAGCTTAGGTGATTGTTTTCCCTTCCCTGCTTTGGGTATCTTTGTGTTTTGTTCCACCTCTTGGCTCTAGTTGAGGTTAGAGTTTCTCATGCTTTGAATATGTTCTTCTTCGACCCCATCCTTCTAAAGGCTTACTTCGACTTGGTTATCACATTGCTTCTAGGCTTGCCCCAAAAAACTCCTATTAGAGTCCACTAGTAGTATGATCTCTCACCCTAAAGGTCCTTGTGAACTCAGAATTCCCCACAAATGTTGGGTCTCAAATCAATGACCAACCTGTAAATAATCACAATGCTCGAAACAATGTTTCCAATCAAGTGATCTTAACTTATACCAACTCAATTCTCCTATAGCTAACATGTTTATACTATCAAAGTGAAACACCTAAATATAAATATCACTGCATTTCAAAACATAACAAAATTAAAACCACGATAACATAAGATAGACAAAAAAACAAGTGATAACCTTATTTAAACAATATGTGATAGCACAAATAGCATAGACTTAATCAATGAATCATGAAAACAAAGCTTATCTATCACTGTGAGTACTAAATAAACAAATTAATCAACAATATAAAATATGCATCTATCTATGACTTATTCTAATCAATTAAGACCATAAAACCAACAATAACTCACACAACAATATTTAAGTGAGGAAAGCTAAGTACCACAAGGAAGCCCACTACACTTAGCTCAAAGAACCAAGAATACAAAATCCAACTCTATAACGTTGATCACTATATTAGTGCTCATGTTCTCGCAACACCAAATAGTAAAAGCAAAGGAGTGCAACCTAATTCAAAATGACATCATCTACTTATAGCCAAGGGTCATTTGATACCGTTAGCTTTGATCACTAGGTCAACTGCCCCTTTAGCTGACTTGGTTTGATCAAAATAAATAACGTTTCATCACCCATTAGTTATGGGCATTAATTGCAAAAAATTATGGACACTAATTACAAAAATAGAGGGGCATTCGCACCCAACAAAGATCTTAACCTATATTATCTAAATAATGGTTTTGCATAGATATTGACACGAGCTTCGTGCACTCTACAACATGATATGGATGAGATGGGTACTCTACAGCATGGTATGGAAGTATGGATGAGATGTATAACGTAACAAAGTAATGTTAATAAATTAAAAAAATTAAAAAGTTAAGGTCCATAATTTAAAATTCAAAAAATAAAAACCAACTATATATATAGATTTTACCAGTCAAATCGCTGGATGGAGGGGATCCCTTGTCCCACAAACAAAGGGGTCTCATACACCAATTTGATGTCTCGCTTGGCTGTGACCTTAAAAATATATTATTATTATTATTATTATTATTATTATTATTATATAAAAGAAAATATCATAATAATAATAAAAAGAATATTAAAAAATTCGACCATAAAATTAAACAATAAGATATAAAAGAAAATGTCATAATAATAATAAAAAAAATATTAAAAAACTCGACCATAAGATTAAACAATAAGATAAGCCAAAATAGATAAAACTTCAATGATTTTTTACACAATTTCTTAACTCTGATATTTTAAGCAACAAGAAAATTACACCTTGATTTCGTTTTTAATCTCTCTCGATACTCAATATATACAGGGTTAAGATAGATCACACAAGTGTATAAAACAATTGTGATATGTGTAAATTTTGAACATATAATGCTAAATATAATTAATACATCTATATATTTACCTTGAGACTTTTGGAAATTATTTCCAATATCACCATACTATGTAACATGATGTGTTACATATAACCTAACCTTGGACAAATATGGTTTCCAAATTTTAAAGCATCTTTCAAGAGGCAAACGAAAGGCAAATTTAGTTTTTTTGAAAGTTCAATATGCAACTGCAATCTATAGAAAGCTTATGTAAGTGAATTCAAACCAAAAGTTCAAATTAGATGACCATGTGAACACTCATGCACACTATTCAAAAGAAAATTTGAGAAAGGCAAACAAAATATATACTTCCCTTCATAGAAGTTGTAAAATTTGATTGTGCACCCAAACTTTAAGTAGCGTTGCAATGAATGACATGTTACAAATTTCATGCCTTTGGCTTACTATTCATAAAATTATTATGCTTCCATGTTTAGTCATCTCCTTCTTAACCCCTCCCCAAAAAAATGTTGCATGTTATCCACAATGACCTAGCCAAGAGTCTTACAAAACCTACATGGTTCAAAAAGTTCAAAGTGGAGTGAGACGCTCTGTTATTGTTTCTATAAACTAAACTTACAACTCGACTGATGTTCCTTGATACTTTAGCTTTCACCCTTTAGACTGTTCGTGCAATGATATCCTCTTCTATCTTGTACTTATTATATATCGTAATGCAGCAGAGACACTCAACCTTGAAGGTTTCCATATGTATACTTCAAAGCTAGGCTAGTTTAATGACAAAATCCACCTTCGTGTCTCTGTTTATGGTAGAAAACTCAAATTATTATCTTTACATAATAGCCAACCAAAGATCCATGCAATGAGTCAGGACATGATGGAATTGAGTATTGACTATTTGGTCTACTATATAACTTGTATATGCATTCTGTTTCATCTTCCAATATTCCAAAAACAGTTCAGATCAGTTTTGAGTTTAACAAATTGAGTACGAATGTTTATCCAGGTCATACATTTCCTTTACACGATTATTAGACTAATGACACTTATGATGCACTGACCTAGTTTTCAAGTATGTAAGTTCATTAAAGAGTCCCAAGTACCACAAAATTCTGATCATTCTACTAAAAGAAATGTGAAATTGCTATAATACAGTATATGATGATAAAATACACAGATGTCTTGATGATCTTTGAGATGCCACTGATTCGGTGTTGTGATTGCAGTGGGAACAAAGAATTTCCACATACTTTTCCATGAACTTGGTAGCATAGCTAGGGTAACTATATATTTACATCTGGTCCTTTGTTTATTTCTTTGCCCATTTTGTGCTGAATAAATTAATAACAAAAATCCCTACTCTTGAATCTACTGATCGTCTTCTTTCCTAGTACATCACTACTAAGGTAAAAAGATCTTGAAGCCCTTCGATGTTCATACTACATACTAATCTCTAATGAAATTTTGGCCAATTTGCTCCTCGCGCTTGCGAAGAAAGGCTTTTTTCTCCTCCTCGGACAGAGCATTGAACGTGAAAATTGACTTATCGCCAATATCATCCTGAATAGCAAAATGATAGATATTAGGGAACAAAATTTCAAGAGCATAAGTTGAGCTAAGCTACACATAATATTAAACTTCTGAGACATGATAATTTTTTGAGGACTAAAAAACTAAAATGTTTTTCATTTTCCACTAAATATGGGTTGTTGACAAAATACCAAGTTCATTCAGTCTGTTGAACTCTATGTCAGTCCATAATCAAACATTACCTTAATAGGTTGTGTAAATTTCCTAGCTGCAAATACGGTGAAAAGGGCCATCCATATTCCAAGTAATGCTAGTTTGAACTGATCATCCATTAGCCCTGTCTGTAAAATGACATTGTACAAGTTCAGTATATGCAGAAAGACGATGACTTAACTTGTGAACATATGACACTACCATTTAAGGCCTCATAAAAGCTCAATTTTCCAAGTTATTAAGACTATTTCAAACACATGCTCAACCAGAAATCTTCATGTATTTAGTAAGCCTTTTGCTTCGTATGAAAGAGTTTTCTGAAAGGAACTTCAGGCTTCTGAAATACCATGTACATTAATTTCTTGTGACTGTCTTTTCAACTTTAAATACAATCCAGTGCATTGACTCTTGAGAGTCCGGGTGCATGAAGTTCTATCTACTTTTCATTTTGTACTACATGAAGATTCCAAGTCTGATGGATTAGTCAGAAATCTTACATTTCAAAACTTTTACACAAGCCACTGTTCCTTCCAGGTAAATTATTGTACTTTTTACAGGAAATAAAGGGTCCAATGGGACTGTAGGCGGGGAAATAAAATAAAATGCCAAGAATCATACCAAATGACCCAGAAGTAATGTGGGGATGACCAAAGTCAAACCAGCAGCTTCCAATTTGCCATAGCACAAACCTGCATGCAAATACATGTCCATTTTTCAGGGTCATGACTGGTAAAAACTCGAAATGGTCAATATAACAGTAGAACAACACTAATTTCTTCCTGCCATGCTCCCCAGCAATCCAGACAAGTCCTAAACAGAGAGAATCGTGATTTATTGCAAGACATGATTATGAAGCTAAGAAATATTATAATAGTGGGTTTTCATACAGTGCATAAACACATAAATAGAACCTAAAGAAGGTATAGAAGTCAAACAAACAGAAATATAGAGGTTAATACATTGAACAGCCACAGCCTAAAATTTGTATAGTAATAATTACTATTATATTCTACGAAGGAATTTCAAATTTTAGTGTATTCATGAAACAAGGGGACATTGACAAACATTCCATATGTAAAAAAATTAAGTAATTTACATTATGCACGTAAGAAGGATTCTCTACCTTCTTTGAAAACAAGCCCAGTCAAGGATGCAAAGAGGGGTCCAATAAACCATATGGCTACAGGTTTCTCTATAACATATTGCACCAACCCTTCACCCATTGGTTGTGCGAGGTTCAGAGATGTGGCAAGAGATCCAATTATACCCAATGCCCACAATATCTGAAGGGTGCGCTTTATAGGAGTAACATAAATATGAATCAAAATTAATGATAAGCCTAAGCCTCCAGCTCCTAAACCATATAATATGTCGAGGTTCTGTTGTAGAAGAGACTTTGCAAGAGAATCATGTGGTAGGAAAGCACTTGAAGCAGCCACTACAAATGATAGTGCAGAAGTCACCAGTCCTCCTCGATACAAGATCACCTGCTAAAACATAACATCAGCATCTCACAGTACATTTATCCAAAAAGTTCAATCTTGGCCGTTAAGAACGTTATTTTGATAGCCAAGTTTCAACTTTCAAGTACCTATGTGAATGACATGCAAATTTAAAAAATATGACATGGTTTTATACAAGTCATATGCATGCCGTGTTCTTTATCATGCTTCAAAAAATTATCAAGTAGGTTAGCCAAAGCTATGCATATCAGATGATTTATAGTTACAATTTATATATAACATAACAAAACTTACTATGGTATTTTTCCTCATAATACAACATTGTATAAAAAAAAAAATTGAGAATTTTCATTCTGTACTCCAACTACTTTCTTCTTGAGGGTTGTTTATGAACAACACCTGTGAAAAGCAATGTTCCACCATGTTTTGGGGATGCAGGAGCGTGGGGACATAGGGATGTGTGGAGACAACCCCAAAATTTCAGGAGATGTCAAGGTCCTTAAAATAGAGGACCCCGCCCCAAATATTAAATACATAAAAAATACAACAAATTCAAAATATAAATAACAATAAAGACTCTTTATGCATAATTACTTACACATTTATACAATTAATGCAGCAACATTCATGATCTGATTGGCAATCAGGCAATTTGAAAATTGGTAATAAATATAGGATAATCATTGCATTTCTCAATGTAAAATTGTCAATGTCTAAATCAAAATGAAATTCGATGATACACCATATAATTACATCCAGCATCACTGAAAAAGAAAAGAGTCAGGTCTCTCATAACAAAAGAATATGAAGTGAAAAAGAAAGAAATGGAACAAGGCTCATCTTGATTTTTTTCTTTTAAATTGTTTTCTGTTATTTTATTTTGTGTTTTTACGAGGATTGGCCCCTATATGGGGGGCATCCCAGAGTACACCCAAGGACTGAAAGCATCCCATTTCTGCAAGGACCGTCCCTAGTGAAGTCCCCAAGTATCAAGGGGATACAAGGGTCAGAACAGGACAATCCCAAAGATGTTCCCAAGTTCAGGGAGCATGGGGAGCATTACCATGGAACACTGATCAAAACGCATAGATTTAAAATTTAAATCCCAAAAGGCATGCATAAAGAATGCATTGTGTATTCCAAATACTTGACCTTTACTTTGCTCAGACAGTTTCACTATAAAATCTTCAAAGATGAGCATTGCATGTTGTGTACCTACCCACAACGTCTTTATTATGCAATCAAACATTACATGCATGAGCTATTTTGTAAGGCTTAAGTTCATAATTTTGTAATAATGTTTTACTCTTGGGTCTCTAGGGTATGATATTGCAACGATTGTAAAAGGCCACTTTGACGTAATAAAGGCTCACATTATCTTATTAGTAATTTCGACTTTATGTTAGGCCTTCCCTCTCTTTTTGTATAAATAGGAGTTTCCCGCCTCTCTTTTGTAGCATTTCACATGTACAATCATATCAGCAAAGTTTTCATTGGAGAGTTCCTCCTCAAGAATTTGTAGGTGCAAGTTGCAACCCACTTGGATGTGCAAGGGCCCCTACTATTTTTTGTGCTTTTGGCTTTTCTGTGTTGTCATTTTGAGTTTTATTGAGTTTTAGTTACTTTTGTAGTTGCAATGGCAATGCCATTTTGGATACACACTGCAAGTTGGTATCAAAGCATTGGTTTGAGACTCGAGCAATTTGATGAGGATGGCAAGAAAGGGAGGTACTTTTGTCATTTTGAGTTTTGTTGTTTCAATTACTTCTATGGTGGCAAAGTACTGAAATTCCGAATCAAGGCACACTACAAGTTGACATTAGAGTGCTGGTTTGAGACTTGGGCAATCAGTCAAGGGGGCTAGCGAGAAAGAGAGATGGTTGAGATGGTGATGTTGAAAACCACCATAATGAACATGTAACCAAGGGAGATTTGACCAAGAGGTTTGTTGAGATTATGTAGTTAATGTTAACTTGTGGCCACATGCCAACCTATTGTATTGATGGCTTTATTAAGCCTACACATGGGTAACTAACCCATTTATTTTACTCTACTTTATTTGGTTATTTTGGCTAAGGCTGACCTAGATGACCTCTTGGAGCTAGTGCCCCAACCCTAAAAGATGTGTATAAATACAACAAACTCCTTTCATTTGTAACCATTCATTCAAGTTGATTATTGATAAAGGCCTTTGAGCATCTCTTCTATAGCAAGCTACTCTTCAGTGCATGTGTTTGGGTTATGCAACAATCTTTCTTGGTCATGTTTGACTTCTCTCTCAAGAACACATATGCCTCTTGAGCGCTCTATGGTATGGGTTCATCTCTCTTGTGATCAACGATGATGTTGTTATAAATCTGTTGTTTTTACTTGAATGGATTAGGGTTTGTTGAAGCATTCACCTTAGATCTACTATCTCCTTATGATTGCAACATGGTATCAAAAGCTAGTGTGAACTCTTCCTTCTCTATTCAGAATTATTTTAAGGTTGTTTCAAGACTGCAAGCTATGGTTTTCAGCAATATTTCAGGACAGCAACTCTTCCTTCTCTATCCATCGTTGTTTTAAGGTTGTTTCAAGATTGCAAGCTAGGGTTTTCAACATTGTTTCTGGACAGTGACAGATTTCTAGGTTTTTACCCGCTCCATCACCAGTGCCCTCCTTTCTTGGCCATTTTTTGGGGATTTTTCAGTAAAACTAAGGGAAGTCTTTGCAGATTTGTGTCCTTTCTAGGGAAGCAAACTCTTTTTCCCTCTTTACTTCTGTTTTTTCAGGACAGCATTGGTATTTGTCTTCCATGGATGGAAAATGGCTTTTTCCCCATCTTAATGGGGCCAACTATCATATTTGGGCCAATCAAATGCAAGCCCTTCTTCATAGCAAGGGTTTATGGATGTATTTGGAGATGGTTATGACCTTGTTTTCTTGAAAAATGATGAAGTTTTGGGTTGTTTACTCTCTATGTGGAGTTGGATCTTGCTCATCACACCAAGGATAACAAAAGTACAAAGTAGATTTGGGGTGCCTTTCACAACTTATTTGGCGCAGTGGACACTACTCAAGTCAATTGACTTGAAACTAATAAGCTCGCCAACCTCAAAATGGCAAACTTTGCTAGCGTCGAGTGAAAGATGACATTCTTACATCCAGTGGAAAGGGTAAATCAGATTTAGAATATGTAAGTATTCTTCTAAATAATCTTTCTCTTGCATCAAAAATTTTTCCATCATTTTCTACAACATTCCTCTATTTATCAAGCCACTTGTTTCTTCCTCTTTAGAGGATGTGCTTTCAAACCTTATCCAGCATTAAGTCAACTTGAGGAATTTGGGAGAGCCAGCCCTCATGATCAAAGCCCATTCTAACACTACTTCATCATCATACGAGCATATGAGTTTATAAGGAAATTCCCAAATCCTCCAAGAAGAAGAGGATGGTGTGCTCTTATTGCCATAAGGAGGGGCATTCCTTCAAAACTTGTCTTTTGCATCTTCAAAAGATTGAAGATATTGCCAAGAAACAACTAGCAACAATGATCTCTTTGATAAAAAGGTTGGTGCTTCTCACTATACATATCTCCTTATGCACTCTACTTTGTGATTTTCAACTTCTTCACAAGAATGGATCACAAATTCAAGGGCTACTAGGCATATGATGAAACACAAACATCTTCTCTCTAACTACAGTGATCAACATAAAGGAAAGAAGGTAACCATTGGTGATGACTCGACTTTCCCAATTTCTAGTTGTGGCACTATTGTGTTTGAGAACGCTGAGTTTGGGGATGTTCTCCATGTTCCCAGAGGTCGACCAAATCTTCTGTCTATCTATCGCATCACACATACCAACAAAAAGGTGGAACTTTGGCTAGATATATGGGTTGTCGAGGATATTAGTGGCAAGTTCAAAGTGGTTGCCTCTAGATATTGTGATGAATTTAAATGTATGTACAAGTTGGGAAAGATTTCTTTACCTCCAGCTCTAGAGTCTAAACAAATTCAACAGCTAGCAACAATAAACTCTTTGAATAAAAGGTTGGTACTTCTAACTATGCACATCTCGTTGTGCACTCTACTTTGTGATCTTTAACTTCTTCACAAGAATGGATCATAAATTCAAGGGCTACTAGGCATATGATGAAACACTAACATATTCTCTCTAACTATAGTGATCAACATCAAGGAGAGAAGGTAACCATTGGTGATGACTCGACTCTCCCAGTTTCTAGTTGTGGCACTGTTGTGGTTGACAACACTAAGTTTGGGGATGTTCTCCATGTTCCCAGAAGTCGACCAAATCTTTTATCTATCTATCGCATCACACATACCAACAAAAAGGTGGAACTTTGGCTAGATATATGGGTTGTTAAGGATATTAGTGACAAGTTCAAAGTGGTTGCCTCTGGATATTGCAATGAATCTAAATGTATGTACAAGTTGGGAAAGAGTTCTTCACCTAGGTCGTACCAATTATGGACCCTTATGGACACATGAGTCATCTTCACCTTATCGATGGTCCTCCACAGATCAACCCTCCTAGTGGTGTTTGCAAGGGATGTGTGATAAAAAAACATCATAAAGAGTCTTTTCCAAAGGACAAGCAAAGGCGCACTTCCAAGTCCCTTGAACTAATTCATGGTAACATTTGTTGCCCCATGGCCACCCATGCTCTTGGTGGAGCCAAGTACTTCCTCACCTTTATTGATGACTATTCTCCGTTTCTTTGGATCTACACCATTAAATCCAATAATGAGGTGTTTGGAAATTTTTGAGAATTTACGTCTCTTGCAAAAGTTCAAGGCAATCAAAAGATCAAGTGTCTCTAGAATGATAAGGGAGTTGAATACATTAGTAGTGCTTTCAGGTGGTTTCTTCTTTCTCAAGGCATTTCTTGGCAGAAGAATAGGGGCCATCATGGAAATGGTTCATTGTATGTTGCATTCTCTAAGTATGACGCTTTCCTTTTGGGGAGAGGTCATTTTCTATGCGACATAAATCATAAATCGCGCACCTACTCATGTTGTCACTGGTATGACTACTTATTAGCAATTGCATGGATAAATGCCCCTCTCTCCCACTTTTGGATCTTTGGATCAAGAGCATAGGTCCACTTGCCTCATTAAAGGAGAGATCTATCACCTATCCATTATACTCCTTGCAAGACTTCGTTTGGCTACAGTGAAACTTTTCAAAGGTATCATCTTTATGACCCCACTTCTCACCAAGTAACTAAACATCATGATGTTATCTTTGATGAACCTCTTCCTCATGGTCCACTAGGATCTCTTCCATCACTTCTTGCCAATGATGATTCCAGTGATGGTTTGCAACATGTATCATGGATCATTCCTCTTCTTCTCTTGTTGGATCTCCTATTGATGATTCCCATCTAGTTGTAGTGGACCTTTCCTCGTCTCCATCTGATGTTGGTCCACCAATAAGTACTCCTCTGAGTTCTTCATCTACAATTACTAGATAATCTATTGAGACTAATGGGACTACTTCATCATCCAGTCCCTCTTCTCCACATGATTCTTCCAGTCTTACATCATTAGATGAGATCATTACCACCAATACTCCTTTACCAAAAGTGTATCCTGTTATCGCACAATCTGTACTTGCCCAAAGCCCAAGGCAAGTGGATACAAGATTGACGTAACAGGGGGTGACCTATCACTGTCACCTTAATAGGAAACCCCTTTCTATTTAGGAGTATATGAAGATTACCCTAGGGGAGACGTCCCCGGTGACCTAAAGGGCTAATAACTAAGGCAAGGATGCAAAAAAATCCCCCTCTCACTGGTCACTCAGTTCAAAAAGTTCTTATGGCTTTTAAAGGATGAAGCAAATGGTAAAATGGAGTGTACCTGCCCAGAACAAGACAACAAGAAAATATAGCAGCTTGCAAGTACAAAAATATGATGTTAGTGCTTCTTAAGACCATGAACCTTCAAAAAATGGGCTAGCTGATATAAAGTTGCAGTAATGTAACAATTTACAACAGCAATGAGTATTTTGCAACAGACACGAGAATTATGCCTTGAAAATGCTTGAAAAAGACGAGAAATAATAGTTTTAAACTAGCAGAATGATAATAAGTTGTCACAAGCAAATTTGGCAATGTCTAGCTAGCATTTAATGTCACTTTTGCAGAGAATTTGCTGCAGTTAGATGGCTGTAGCGATCTTTTGTAACAGCAGCAAATTCTAGTGCTCAAAATTTCAAGAAATCACCATGCAAACTTAGCATTTGTCTAGTACATTGATTGGCAATTGTCACAAGCAATTTTTGAATGAACTAAGTGCAAGTTATGTGGGTGAATGCAACAAATTAGCATGAATTAGTATGGCTGTAGCAATGATTTGCAACAGCAGCAAGTTAGCTAAGGAATTAGTCTAGTTTAGGGTTAGTAAAAGTTAGCAAAAGCTTCAAGGAGAAAGGTTTGAGTGTTTGTTTGATAAATTGTTCACTATAGTGAGTAGACTAGTGCCTTTTAGGGTTTATGGAGTCAATAGTAGCAGCAAAACTTGGAGCAAAGTAGCAATGATAATGCTTAGTAAAAGAATGGATGGGTGGAGGAGGTGTTGGCAACCCAAGTCCTCAAGCATCCAAATCCTAAAGATAAATTTGCTAGAAAGTAAGGAATCTTAGGCCCTAGCAAACCTTCTTTCATTAAACTATTAAAATAATGTATGCAATAGGCAATTAGAGTGAGGCCACTAGAGAGCTAGCACTTTAGGGCTCTAGTAGTCACTTCTTAAACCAAGTGACTTGAGAAATTTGACTTGAGAAATTTAGATAAGTAGAAGACTATAGAGAGAGA
>JZKD02S1616425.1:147123-157790 GCA_000966675.3 Picea glauca
GTTCAAAGAACACAATGGATTTAAGGTGAGATTGTTTTCTTAAATATAGGTGACCTTTATAGTGAAGCTCCTCATTGAGCCAAGAGTATCCTAGAGAGGCCTAAGTATCTTGTTGCAATTTTTGGACCAAGTGTGAAAGTTTGGGATCTTGTAACCACTCTCGACGAACGACTTGTAACCAATATGCCACAATGAAAGAGAGGGAAAAGAGGGACCCTTCTTCATCATATTTATTTGAAAGAGCATCGAAAGCCACATTTTCTTTGCCCTTCTTGTAAATTCTCTCATAATCATAACCAAACATCTTGGTCACCCATTTCTGTTTCTTCGAGGATGAAATTCTTCATCCCAAAAAATACTTGAGGCTACGATGATCAATGTTAATTTGGAAGTGTTGACCCAACAAATAAGGACACCAAAGATCCATTTCATGCAGAATATACAACATTTTCTTTTCATAGGTGGATTTTACCAAATGTTTCTTCGAGATTTGTTCACTCGTGAAAGCCAAAGGTTTTCCATCTTGCATGAGGACTACCCCAATTACTTTCCTTGAAGCATCATATTCTAGGGAAAAAGTCTTGGTGAAGTCATGCAGTGCCAGAATAGGAGTCGTGCACATAGCTTGTTTCAATGCTTGGAAGGATTGATTAATTGCGGGAGTCCAATTGAAAGCATTATTTTTAAGGAGAGCAGTGAGGGGAGCTACAATTTTTCTATATTTCTGAACAAAATTGTGATAATATCTAGTTAAACCCAAGAAACCGTGCAAAATTTTAAGAATTTTAGCGCAAGGTGAATCCTTCATAGCTTCAATTTTCTTAGGATCCACATGTATCCAATCCTTTCCAACAAAATGGCCTAGGTACTCTACTTTAGAGGCTCCAAAAACACATATATATTGTTTGAGAAAGAGTTTGTGCTGAGACAATAAGTGTAGGACTTGATGGGCCAGATGGGATTTCCAATTTGTTTCTATAGATGAGGATATCATCAAAGAAAACTAAGACAAAATGAAGAAGGAAAGGATGAAAGACATGATTCATGAGACTTTGAAAATTGGAAGGTGAATTACACAGGCCAAAGGGCATGACCAAGAACTCATAGTGACCCTCATGAGTTCAAATGATAGTTTTGGGAATATCAACCTATTTCATACGTATCTAGTGGTAGCTATAATAGAGATCAAGTTTGGTAAAGTACTGACCACCACTCAATTCATCCAAAAGGTCATAGACATGTTCACATTATTACATAAGCCTTATTTAGTAACATAGACCTTTATTACATATAAAACATATTATTCTACCTATGTGAGGGGTTAGGGAGGTTATATCCCTAACATTGTTGGCACCTAGGGTTTTGAAGAAGTTGTGCACACACCATAAATCAACACTATGTGTGTGCCCACAAAGATACACTATGTGGTGCCAGGAAGGAGCAATGTCTGCGCCAGCTAAAGGAATACTACACGCACCAACCCGATTTTGTACTGCACACAAGGAATCAAGAAGATACCACATGTAGACCAAATTTTGAGCGTATCTTTGAGAATTTTGTAATTGATTTTTATGACAACTCGAATGATCATGGGCAAGGGTATGGATGAGCTAGAAAGTTAGTTAGGATTTCCAAGCTCTAGGAAAGATACGGGGGATGCATGAGGACACGTAAATTGTGTGGGACTTGTTATCACATATAGTTTTCAAGGGAAACAGGTTTTCCAAGTTCGCGGCCTACAAAAGAAATGTCAAAGCACAACATTCAAAGCAGTTCATTTTAGGTTCGAAATGCAAGCAACAAGAAAGATCAACTTTAGCGGCGGACTTTCCTGAGAATATTAGATCGACAGTTCACAGGAATCAAAGGTTAAAAATAATGTTAAAGTTGTTTGTCAAAGGTCTGAAGTCCCAAAACCCGAAGTGAGTATGAGCCATACGATCTTGAGGGGGATAAATGGCAGCCGATCCAAGTGTTTGGGGAAATGAGCTTCGGGAGTTTCGAAGTGAGAAGTGCATAAAACTTCCGAAGAGCCGAAGCCTAAACTCTAGAAGAAATCGTAGCTGTCAATTTCAAAGCGAGTCTAACCATCGATCCGAATAAAGCCATTTGTTATTTCGAGCATCGAGATATTTGGAATCAAGTGGAGTGGAGACTCCCGAAAGACGAAATCCCAAAGAGCCTTTGGATATGAGCCCCAAGTCATGGTCTGAGGTCGTGTGCAGGATGGAGTGATGGAGAGGAGCTACGCCAAAGGCCGAAAGTGCTCGTGTTGGTCACATAATAAGATCTACATGGCCTCGAGGCATCAGGATTCACTGAAGGATGTCATGGGAACTGCCTGGAACATTCATGGGCATCAAGCCTCATCCTGATCCCAATGAATATAGTTAATGGAAATGGGGGAAGTGCTTGAAACCTCATCTCAACCCATAAATGGAAAATAGGCTGAAGATGACCGTGAGTGCAGATTGGCAATCCAAAGTTTCCTTCTAGATGAATTTTTTGGAAAACACATAACTGAGGCAAGCTAGTGTCTAACATGAGAATGATTGCATAGTCTAACAGAGTAGGCACCGACTGAAATATTTAAATGCAGAAGTCTAATCACGCTCCCGGTGGTTGCAATATTTCTGAGTATATATAAGTAGTTTTAATATTTTGTTAATGTCGAATGGTTGATCTAGGCTCCCTACTATTGTAATATTTTGATGAAGAACACTGGTTCTCTGGTTATGTACTTAATTTGAGAATTCTTGATTAATCTAAGTCAGTTTTATTACCCCATCTTATTTTCCTATGATACCGAGAGAGTTCATGAATGACTGACTCACATGAATTGTTGTAACTGTATTATGATGAATGTTTGATTGTAGTGCTGTTATAATTTTTTCCAGTTTCTTTGAGATTTGGATTCAAGAGGATATTGCGTTCAAGTTTTTACTCCTTAGGTTGCTGGAAGACCTGATGTCCACAATAGAACTCTACACTCTCCTCACCAAAGTCTTCCCTCTATTCACCCTTACTCCAACTTACTGACTGAAGTTGATTCCAGACCTCAATTGCTTGTGCATGCTAGTCCAGACTTCTGAGTTAGAATGCTATTATCATTGAGTCCCCTTCATTTGATCACATAAAACTCATTCACATTTACTGTATAAACTGATGGGTACTAGGCTTACCTTCTATGCAATCTAAGGGTGACTTCTAGTGCTAACATTTCTCGCGCCGTTGCTAGGGAACGAATTGAAGACATTTCCCTGGGTAAGAATGACAACGAAATTCTGATTCTGAAGGTGCATTAGACATTAGAACCATTTAAGATACTATCGAAGACTCCACTATGGAGGATCCTATTGACAGAAAGATGACCATACCGAAGGGGAATACCATGTATCAGTTTATGATCTTTATTCATGAAATCTTATTCTTGTTTATCAACTCATTTCTCTATTTCCCTTTACATATAAAGATGATTATCCTCTGCTTTGTCTATTCAGATGATAATAGGCCTTCCTTTATTTATCCTTCCTTGGAAGAAGAAAACATGCCCTCTTCTTGTGTTGTAGATACCAATCTCGTGTCTTCACCTCTGCCTATTCATAAAAGTGAGATCTGTATTGCATATCCTCTTGAAATTGATCACCCTTGTAGCCCTAAGGAGGTTGAAAATAATTCAAAGTCTTCTCAAATCTCGTTACCCTCTGTTATTCCTGCTGAGCCTTACCATCAACTCGTTAATTCTCATGATCAACCCACTATTTTTCAACTTAAAATAAAAAATAAGTTGTTTAAACCTTTAAGGCTTCCACATGACCTTCATCCTTATCCTCGTTATTCCTTTGAGAATCTTCCTCAGTTTTCTGGAGAGGATCATATTACAGCTGAGAGGCATTTGGAGGCCTTTGAGATATTTTTCGATCAGTTTGAGATTGTTCATGATGATGTTTCCATGAGGTTGTTCTCACAATCCCTGTCTGGAGATGTTGTTGTATGGTTTAGATGTCTGGAAGCCGGTTCTATTGGCTCCTGGACCGAGCTATGCCATGAATTTTTAAAGTGTTGGGGTGAGAAAAAGTCCCTTGATCAATGCTAGTTTGGGTTTAATGCCTTGAGGAGAGGGGAAGAGGAAGCCTTGGCTGTCTTCAACATGAGGTTTTATAGTGTTTATCATAGTATTCCTATGGAGATCAGACCCACAGAGACTGCTGCCATGGTGTACTATGTCATGGCTCAACATCCAGAGCTGGTCCTTCTCCTGAGAGAGAGGAAGTATTCATCGTTAAGACACTTGTTTGAAAATGCTGAAGAAGTTGAAGATAACATTAGGGCTAGAAAGGGGATTCATATGCAAGCATATCTTGAAAAATTGCATGTGCCTAGGGAAGAAGACTGTCAACATGTTTCAGATTCCGAGCAAGAAGATAATGATTATGAATTAGAGATGGAACAACAACAAGGAAAAGAGACTGCAACTACTGATGATCGAGAGGCATTTACAGAGGGGCAACCTGGTCTTCTAAAGCAGCCAGGATTCTGTCACACGATTCATGATCCTATGGATATATACATGGAATCATATGTTTTAGATTTTGAGGATTTCCAAGTGCATACCACAAATCATTTTCCTTTATACATTGAGGAAAAACATTATGTGGAAATCCGCCATTTTGTGCCTACAGAAGAAAAAGGGCAGATCTTTCCCATGTTTCTTGTTTATGATGATTATGATTCTGATCCTTGGGAGAGCCATGAAGAAGAAGAGGGAGAACCAAATGTGCAGTTCATATCCTGCCCAGAGCCTACAAATGAACAACCATCACCTGGGATCAGTCAGCCTGCATCAACCATTCGCTCACCCATGCTTGCCAGAGACATTCACCCATGTGTGAGCAACTATAAGATAAAGCATGTTTTCTGTCACTAGCCTAGTGGGTTTTGTCATTTTCTCTATGAACTTGTAAGGGAGTACATGGAGTTGCATTTCCTTCATGTCTTGAAGCCGCTCAACTTTATCTTGTCTTCAACACTGGAAGGAGAGATAAAAAGCGTAATCCTTTTTTTGTCACAATTGCATTGTTTTTATTTGATCAGTGAAAGAGTAAATAGGTTTGCAGCTAGGGAGTTGCTTAAATGGCTATGGTGGAAGTTTGCTTTCACCTAGCGCTTTGTAAAAATCAATTAGTCTAGGAATGTACATAAATAAGCTCCTCCTAGAGCCCATGTATTTTTCTTTCATTTTTAGGATAGTGTGCTTGTCGGCCTTTAATCCTCAGCAGGATTTTTTTTGAGAATGACTTCATTGCCCAATGCATAAGGTGACAGTAACTGCTTGTTCTTGGCAGTTCGTAGGGAGCATGCCATCCCCTGAGGAGTCAAATGTGATCACATATAGTTGTCAAGGGTAGCAGGTTGTCCAAGTTCGCAGCCTGCACAAGAAACTTCAAAGTGCAGTGTTCAGAGCAGTTCATTTGGGGCTTGAAATGCAAGCAATAGGAAAGATCAGATTCAACGACGGACATTCCTGAGAATATCAGATCGATGGTTCATATGAATCGGGGGTTTGAAATATTTTTAAAGTTGTTTGTCAAAGGTCCGAAGTCCTGAAACCCAAAGTGAGCATGAGCCATCTGATATTGAGGGGGACAGGTGGCAACCGATCCAAGCATTCAGGGAAATGAGCTTCGGGAGATTCCAAGTGAGAAGTGCATAAAACTTCCGAAGAGTTGAAGCCCGAACTCTGGAAGCAATCATGGCTGTCAAATTCAAAGCGAGTCCGATCGTCGATATGAATAAGGACATTTCACAATTTCGGGCATCGAGATATTTGGAATCAAGTGGAGTGGAGACTCTCGAAAGACAAAATCCTGAAGCGCCTTTAGATATGAGCCCCAAGTCATTGTCTGAGGTCGCATGTAGGATGGAGTGATGGAGAGGATCTATGCCAAATGCCGAAAGCACATGTATTGGTTACAGAATAAGATCTGCATGGCCTCAAGGCACTGGGATTGACTCGAAGAAGTCATGGGCACCCTCTGGAACATTCATGGGAATCAGGCCTCATCTTGATCCCAATGAATATAGTTAATGGAAATGGGGGAGGTGGTTGAAACCTCATCTCAACCCATGAATGGAAAACAGACTTAAGACGACCGTGAGTGCAGATTGGTAATCCGAAGTTTCCTTTTGGATGAATTTTCTTGCAAAACACATAAATGAGGCAAGCTCACGTTTGACATGAGAAGGCTTACACAGTCTAACAAAGCAGGCACCGAATGAAAGGTTTAAATGTAGAGGTCCGATCACGCTCCCGGTGGTTGCATCATTTCCGAGTATATATAGGCAGTTTTAGTATTTTTTTAAGGTCAAATGGTTGAGCTAGGCTCCCTGCTATTGTAATATTTTGATGAAGAACACTGGTTCTCTGGTTATGTACTTGATTTGTGACTTCTTGATTAATCTAAGTCAGTTTTCTTACCCCATCTTATTTTCCTCTGATATTGAGAGAGTTCATGAATGACTGATTCACATGAATTGTTGTAACTGTATTATGATGAATATTTGATTGTACTATTGTTATAATTTCTTTCAGTTTCTTTGAGATTTGGATTCAAGAGGATATTGCGTTCAAGTTTTTCCTCCTTAGGCTACTGGAAGACCTGATGTCCACAACAGACCTCTACACTCTACTCACCAAAGTCTTCCCTCTATTCATCCTTACTCCAACTTATTGACTGAAGTTGATTCTAGAACTCAATTGCTTGTGCATGCTAGTCCATAATTCTGAGTTAGAACGTTATTATCATGGAGTCCTCTCCATTTGATCACCTAAAACTCATTTACATTTACTATATAAATTGATGGGTACCAGGATTACCTTCTATGCAATCTGAGGGTGACTTCTAGTGCTAACATGACTTTTGTTCATTCAAGAGAGTAGAGTAGATTATTTGAGGGTAGTTGAGTAATGTGGAGAAGTGTGTGAGTTAGAATAGAGCAAGAGATCCAATTCAAGTTTTGTAATATTTTTGCATGAGTTGGTAATAGAGCTAGAAATTGTGCATGAATGCATGAGAGATACTAGAGGACACGACACATCTCTATTATGACATTGTATTCGAATGACTTTGAAGTTGATGAATGAAATATGAAGTTCCTCCTCTCTACATTCTTTTGTGTTATTCTTTGAATATATGTCTGCTTAATTTCTTACATATGGTAATATGTCACTCTATTATGAATGAATGAATGAATTTACTCATGAGAGGTTTCTCGTATGCATTGTCCCTTCACATCAACCACAAGACTAATGGTCTCTGTGATTCTCACGAAGTCTTAGGTGAGACCTTCTTCAATCCTCGACTGAAGATTGAATATGTTAGCACATTGGGGTTTTGTTGGTAAATCTTGACAAACTTTGGGTCTTTAACCCCCAATGAGTAGATAATGCCAACATAATTGTGTGTGTAAAATCATTGCCGATATCTTGGTTGTAAGGGTCCAGAAGATTTTCTTTGATTTCATATCATAAGAAGAATTTGGATTTCTTACTAGTAGGTAGATATTCGAAGCCATAGGCTTGACCCAAAATGGTCTTCATTCAATAAAATTAAAAAATATTCCAACTATGGTTCCAAAGTTAGATCTATACAAGCCTTTTTTTTTTCTAGGTTACAAAGCTCAGGGAAAACCATCAAGTGCTTCCCCTCATTTTGAGGATGATACCTAGGGTAAGCCTTTGAATATTTAAGGCACAAGGCCAGTCAACAACAAAGGGCTCAAAATCCATTACGCCAATATACTCATTATGAGCTCAACATGTCACTTGCAGGAATTGAACCTGAGTGGGGAGGTGAGTTGGCTTTATCTTAGGTTGATGCTTTTGAATGTGGGGTTTAATCCTTTAGTGGTAAGCAATATTATGGGTTTCATTCCATTTACATCCTTTGTGGCTCTAAAAAATGGATATGCTTCAAATTACTTTAAGCCTCCCAGAGGTTTGAGATAGGGATGTCCCCTATCCCCTTTCCTTTTTTGTTTTTCAAATTAGTTGTAGAATATTTGAGTTGGTCTACTAGAGAAGCAAAGAGAAAATAATTACCAACTTGATAAGAACCCTCCAGAGTTGTTTTTTTAGAGGTCACATTTAATGGCTAATTTTATCCCCGTTTCAAAAAGTGGTTCTATTGGCATAACCTTTTTTTTCTTGGGCTTAAAATTATCACCTTTTGCAACCATGGTCTTAACAATGTCATAATGTCGTCAACAAAAACTTTAAAATCTACCCTTGAATAAAAAAGTGGTGCTAACAATAACACCATTTTTTAATTTTTGAGGTTGTTAGCAACAATTGTGGTATCGGGGAACAAAGGTACGCAGGTCTGCAGGATTGCGTGATAAGTGCCCAAGCGCAGCACACATAAGAAATCTGTTTGGGGCCCGAGTCAAGCAAGCGAGCCTGATCATGGAAATGAGAAGCAACGAAAGAGATCTAGATCGTCCGTCTGGGAAAGGACGCGTGGTGGGAGATCGACGTTAGCAGGAAAGTCCTGACAGGGAAGCGCCCATCGAGGAACTTGAAGCCATTGGGATATCGGGGATCTTGGGGACGAGTGATTCGTGCACTTAAAAAGTGAGAACCGCGAAACCCTGATGGAGAGTAGGGTCAAAAGGCATATGGTAGTGGTCACTTGGACCAGGGCCTAGTCAAAGGGCTAGCACAGAAGGCGCATCGACAATCAGAAAATCGCGAGTCCCGTGGACACAAACATTGTGTCATCGTGAATGCCGAAACTTCGATGGAGGATTTGGCTACAGTCACACGAAGACAGGTCATATGGATCGTGTTCTAGCCAGTAGGGGCTAGCTCATAGAGGTGGAGCTCATTGCATATCGGATATCGGATTTCGGGAAGCTGACACCCCTTATTTCTTGCACTTTGAAACTTCGAACCCCGAATTTCCGATAGCACCCAGAATCCGGCCCACGGATTTGGCGCCTGATCATCGAGAAGGAGGCCTGGGGGAGGGGCGTTTATGTTTGTCATTCTGCCTCTCAGACCCCGATGACACATATCCTCCATTTCATTATCTTGCACTCTTAGCCACCTCCGCCTCATCTTATTTCCCCCCACCTTGTTCGGTGACCGAATATCCTCTACTGTCCCCACGTCACCTTCTTGTGCCACATCGCATCTACACCTTTGGCTCCTAAGAACCCACACATACCCAGTATCCTGTCTTCCATGCCCATCACCTCAGCCTTGTCAGCTCCGTCCACATTGGCCAGCCGAGCCCCCCTGCAGAAATCCAGCAAAGCAGCAGATAGCCAAAGGTAGGCTACCACATCTCCCAAATGAATATTTGACTAGAGCCTCTCAGGTCCTGATGAATCAATTAATGCAAATGAGGAAGGTGGGTGATACATCATCTCCTTCCTTAAATAGAAGGTTAGAAAGGAGCGTGTACAGAGACAGGCTGTCAGTTCCTCCTGACAAAGATCACGTCTGACAGACGACTACATGGGCATTCTGCCCAATGTCTGCATGCGTAGCCTAACAGAGAATCTCCTCAATGTCAAGCATTGAATTCATGATATGATCACACCTTCAGTGCCTGAGTCAGTTCCAAGTATATGTAGGCATTTTTGCCATTTTTGTGGGTATCGATGGTTGAGCAGAGCTCCCGGTTGTAAAACTTTAATGAAGCACCGTTTTCTGGTTATTTCTAGACTTCTGAGACTTCTTGCCTTATGAATGCCAGTTTCTTTACATCTTTGTTATACTGTGTTAGAGAAGCTCAGAATTGGAGGATCCAGTCGAGTTGTAGCTGTTATAGGATGATGTTGTAATGGATCACTGTAATAGTTACGGGGTCTCTAATTGGTTCCTGTGATTTCCTTAACGCTGAATGACTTGGAAAAGGAGGATCTGGTCAAGTCTTCTATTCAGTTTCTTGAAACCCTGAACCAGGAGGATCCTGTGTTTAGAGTTTTTCCCCTACAAACCACTGTAAGCCTGTTGCCCAGAGCTGTTTGTTCACTTTTCTTACTAAGTCTCCCACCCGCTCATCTTTTAATCAACCCATTGGCCGAAGTTAGGATTCCAGACCTCCTTTGTTCTTTACGTACCGGATCCAGTCCCTGAGTTAGAGTGATATCTCCTCGAGTCTCTACCCATTTGATCGCCCATTTATCAAACCGTGACATAAAAACTGATGGGCGTCAGGCTCTGCTCCTGTAAGCAATCTAGGAGTGACTTCCGACGCTAACAGAGGTTAAAGCTACAACTTCTTCGAAACCTCTAGATTTGACAATCGATACAATTGTAACTAAAACCTTAAAATCATCCATGAATTGAAAAGTGGTGCTCCCAATAACACCCCCTCCGCCCCCCCACTATTTTGTTTACTAATAAAATTGCAAGATTTTTTAAGTCGCGGCCTTGACAACCGGTACCCTTGGAACCGAAATCAAGACCAACCCCAAATTGAAAAGAAGTGTTATCAATATCAACCTCTTTTTTTTGGACTTAAAATTGTGACATTTTAGAAACCATAGCCTGAAAGCTCATTACAATTTCAAAAAAATTGTAAAAGAAAAAAATAAAATAAAAAAGAGAGAGGAAAGACCTTCGATGATAAAAAATAAACATGAGTTACACACTTTAT
>JZKD02S1616436.1:0-14988 GCA_000966675.3 Picea glauca
ACATTTCGGGACCAACTCTTCCAAGGATTGACCTTATAAAACAACTGGAATCAGCTCTCCTCTTCAACGACTAAAATCTGAGAATCCCAGAAACAAAACTCCTAGATCACAAGACCCCAATTCTATCTCCCTCCATATGGCCATCCATACGGCCATACAGACAAGCCCAAACACATTGGACACCAACCCATAGAAACTAAAAGCTTATCTCAAGCACCCATATGAAGGAATCCACTCAAAACCACCATTAACAGAAATCTTAACACTGAGAAATCAGCAAACACCAGGAACAGCAGTTAAAAGCAAAAAACAAGAGCATAACAGTTGAAAGAAAAGTAAAGTCAGCTTGACCTTGAGGAGCCATAGTTATCCATTGCTTCTTCATCCACCATCATAGCTCTGGCTTTGCAAATCAATTCCCATTCCTAGTTATCTGTCTATCTATCTATCTAAGTCTATATCTATGCAAACTCTCAGTGCAAATGTGCTTTATAATTATACTGTTCATTTCTAAGTGCTCTGGATTACTGTCCACCACCTGCTATTCAACTCAAGAGGAAGAAAAGAAGGGAAAAAAGGAGTAAAAAGCTGCATAGTATGGGATGAGTCAGTGAATGCAGTTGCTTACTATTATAATAATACCAAATGATGATGTCCCGGTCAGTGGACTAAGATCACTCCAACCAAAACGAAATAATGCATACAGTCGACTTGGAAGATTTCGGTATTTTGTCTGTTTCAATACATTACAGAAACTTTAACAACTTCATAAGCAAGTTTAACGTGGGGTTGAAGGAAGGAATTAATCTTAGGAAAAGTAAAGTTGGTTGGATAAATGTCATTTTATGTGACTTGGCTTGGAAAATTCCCTTGCTATTACGTTGGTGGATGTAGGTCCTTATACACCAAAATAGTCCCGTCTGTACTATGGGGTAGGGTAGGAGCAATGTAGAGTGGGTATTTATGTAAGTTGTAATTTTGTGTTGGGTGTCATAATCGCTAAGTTATTGTGTGGTTAGTGTCATAATCGTTAAGTTATTGTATATATTGGGTATCATGATAATTGAGTTTGTTTTGTAAGAGGTAGTCTATCATATCTGAAAAAAGATTTAGAGTTGATTTAATTGTAAAATAAATATTAAATTGTACAACATAAATTTAATAAGGTAATAATAGTCTTTAACACATCACATAAATAACAATTACATATTAAAAGAAAGCATAATAATTTGTAACACATCACATAAATAACAATTATATTTTAAAGAAAGTCGGTATGGAATGACATTGAAAAGTATAAAGCTTATATGAGATGACATTGAAAAGTATACGAAAGTATATGGATGTTTTAGCAGTGATAAAGAAGATCTATTGACTAAATTGATTATGATTATGATTCATTATAGAAGATTACCTAGTTTATGTTAGATGTATATCTTACAGTGAATACTTTCTCCGCCATGGTGGACTCAAGGATTTGTCTCCGATAAAAGTTGGGCAATTTGTTCCTTATTCATCTTTATTATTCTTATACATTCCAATTCAAAATCCATATCCATTAGTAAAAAGTTGTTGGTTCAATTCTCAAGTGGCATTTTTATCAAAAAACACCATATTGCCTTACAACTCCAATGAAAGTGGGTACATTGTCGAACATTTTGGTTTGAATTTTTAGTTAAGAATCCACGTCCATTAGTAAAAGGTCATTGTTTTGATTCCCGAGCAGCCCACTTATTTAAACAACATTGTATTGTCTTACAACTCATGAAAATGGGTACCTTGTTGAATGCCTAGATCTAGAGTTTTGGTTAAGGGTCCATACCATTAGTAAAAGGTTGTTGGTTTCATTCCCAAATGACCCTCTTGTTCATGAGAACTCTAATGAAAGTGGGTACTTTTTTGAACCCCTCAATCAAGGGGGTTTTGTTAAGGATCCATGTCCATTAGTAAAAGGTTGTTGGTATGATTCCTAAGTGACCTTCTTGGTTGTGATGGCACAATATTGTCTTACAACTCTAATGGAAGTGGATACCTTGTCAAGTGCCCCAATGTGATGTTTTAGTTAAAGATCCATATTTATTACTAAAGGTTAAAGATTAAGGATTAAGTTATTAGAAAGGGACTTGTGGTTGTTAAATCATGCATTTATAGAGTAAAGTAAATATTCTAGTGTAACAAAAATGTATCATAGAAATATGACATTGTAGTAATAGTTTGTAACGGATCATATAGATAACATCACATGTTAGAGAGGGCCTACAAGATATTGCATTGATAGGTATATGGGTGTTTTGATAGCAACAAAGAAGATACATTTATTGAATTGTTTGTGATCATGATTCATTATATGAGATTACCTAGCCTATGTTTGGATGCATATTTGACAATGAGCATTTTCACCATTATGGTGGGGATTGGGATTTCCCTCGTTGTAAGTTAGGCAATTTGCTCCTTTTTCATTCATATTATTCGTATGCATTCTAGTTCAAAATCCACATTCATTAGTAAAAGGTCATTGGTTCAATTTCCAAGTGATCGTCTTGGTCAGATGAAAGCATATTGTGCTACAACTCAAATGAAAGTGGGTACCTCATTGAACATCTTAGTTTGGCTTTGAGGTTAAGGTTCCACATCCATCAATAATAGGTTGTCGGTTCGATTCCCAAACAACCATCTTCATTACAATAACACCACATTGTCCTACAACTATAATGAAAATGTTTACCTTGTTAAACTCCTTAAATTGGAGTTTTGGTCAAGAATCCACATCCATTAATAAAAGTTCTTGAGCAACTCTTTTAATCATAACAACTGTATTAAAAAAAGTACTTTGTAAAACTCATTGATTTAGTGTTTTGATTAAGAATCCAAACCATTAATAAAAAAAGTTATTGTTTTGATTCCCAAACAATCATCTTAATACCATGTTAAACAACCTAAACTAACTAAAGTTTTATTAAAAATTTATTATAATTAATAACAAAAAATTGTTAGTTTGTTTCCTATACAATTCGTTTAGTCACACCATCACAATATTGTTCTCCAACTTAATGAAATGGGTATTTTATTAAACACCTCAATTCAATCTTTTAATTAAAGATACATATCCATGAAGGTTGTTAATTTGACTCTCAAATAGTTTTCACAATCACTACGACATCATATTATCCTCAAAATCTAATAAAAATAAATACTTTATTAAACACCCCAATCTGATATTTTAATTTAATAATAAATATTAATTTTTTTCAAATTTAACACCCACGTGTATCACGTAGGCCCATAGGAATCTTGAGGATGACCTTGACTTTAAGCTAAAATTTTAGTAGGCGTCTCTTTTTGTTCCTTACTCACTCTTTGCTATTAACTCATTTAATCGTGCTCGAAATAAAGACATTTTAAATGAAGTGGTCATAGTTAGTCGTGGAGAAGGAAAGATTTGTAGTGTAGTGGTCATGTGCGTATGATCGCGGAATACTTCTAAATGCACGCTCATGTTTTTTCGGTCCTTCAAGCATGGAAAAGGAGTTATTCCTTGTCCTTGGAGGGCCTCATACGTAACTTGCTCAAATTATAAGATTATATTTTATCATCAAAATAGATTTTTTTTAGTGAAAGAAGTTTGGGATTAAGGTATTTTAAAACAAAGTTATGTTTATAGAATTTGAGATCAACAATGTTTTCACGTCTTAAGAGATGGTGATTTGAGCTAATGACTTACCTTGCTACATGATGGTCACTTGAGCCAACGACTCACCTTGCTACAGGACGACCACTTGAGCCAACGATTCACCTTATAACTTCTGTTTCTTATCTTAGCATTCATGTTTTAAATTCTAAATTTGTTGGGGGAGTATTCCCCTTCCAACTTATACTATTTTGAACCTTTTCAAACATCACATCATGACTACACGACATCTCTCCATGGCATTGGATTGAATGGCGGCTAGATTAATCTCTCTCTCAGCCTTCCCTGGCTTGTCGTTCATTTGGAGCATGAGTGGATTTATGAAATCTCCTCCCCCCTCATAATTGATGAATGATGAAGGTGGGATATATCTCCCTTGCTTCCAAATCTTGGGTTCCATGGCATTTGGGGTCAACCCCCCTAGTTTAGGTGATAGAATTAATAGAGAGCAGGCCCTCCCAAATGGGAAGCGAATTATCTCGCGTGACATTTGGCAATTTGTGGAGTGGTTGGCCTGGTCATTGAGGTGATTCAAGACTATGCTCTGGTTCAAGGTCTCCCTTCACCCATTGATCTAGGTGGATATCGGTGGCCACCCACCTTTTCCAACTGGCTCAAAACAGTTTTCTGGCAATTTTGGTAATTTACTATTTTTAGTAGTTTTTAACTTCCGGGGCCATTTTGAGGGCCTAAATGAAGGTTTTTCAAGACCGAGCTTCTCAATGTCATCCAAATGCTCTCATTGAGCCCCCAAAATGAATCTCCTCGACGATACATTTCCAACGAGCTATTGTGTGCCCCAAATGGAAATCGTATTCCAAAGTTACGTCCCCGAGAAGTTGATACACCAAACTACCCAAAACAGGGTCCACAAAACTGTTGGCTTTTCATCTTTCAAGATTAGGGTTTTGGATTTTCTTTATGATAAAAGGACCTTTGGAGCCTCATTGTAAAATCATCTTCTTGTGAATGCGAGTAGCGGACACATCTATTCTCAGAGATAAGCTGTCACCATTCTAGTGAGTCTTTCACTTTGTATTTTTACAGTCTTTGTACATTTTCGTTCATTAATAGAAAATTGTGTATTACTATATCTCTGTGTTTATGGTTGCATCTATGATACATTTCTGTTATATTATTGGATATCTGAGATATCTCTGTACATTGCTTTATTATATCTTCGCTCTCATTTCGTGCCGAAAATAATCTGGATCAGTGGTATCAGAGCAGACTGCTCTTGATCATTTTTTAGTGCATGTCCCTGACGAGGTCCAAGTATAGCAAGTTAGGTCTCGAGATTGTCTCTCTTGAAGACAATTGCTCTCACATGTCCAAGAAACCCTCCATGGCGGAAGAAAATAAAAACGACAGAGTAGATGATTCTATTAATATGTTGCTTGAGCAAGCTCTCACGTGACAGAGGGACGAAATGATGGAGAATTTTTCCCACATCCTTCAATGTCCGTCGATAACAACAGGCACGTCTTCATCAAGCAACCACTTTGGAAGTACATTGCCTTTCAAGGTACAAGTTAATTTTGATATTCCCATATTTGAAGGACAGACAGATGCGGATGCCTTAGAAAAATGGTTAAATCTGCTAGAAGGTTATTTCTTTGTTTATAATTTCTCCAACAGGGAAAAGATCACCTTTGCACTCCTTAAGGCTCTCCCCCATGTCAAACATTGGTGGGAAACTTACTGAAAGCAAAGTTCCACAGAGGAGTCTGGAATATGTGGGGCCGAGCCCACTTGGTATTTTTTTGTGGATGCAGTAAAGGAACAATATTACCCTGTTGGCAACTATGAGGACTAGTACATGAGATGGAGCACACTATGGCAAGAAAGGGGCCAAGCATTTTCGAAATTCACCAATACCTTCCATACCTTGCGCACCAAGCTAGGTATCAAAGAATCTGAATGACATTTGGTTATGAAATACCGTGGAGCTCTACATAGATACATCCAAACTGAAATGGATTTTTTGGACATCTCATCACTCAGTTATGCTTATCGATATGTTGTTAAAATCAAGCAGAAGTTTAAGCACCGAAACAAACAGGAGTTCGGGTCTGCAAATCTGCAACAACCAAAGTATGATAAAAACGTCCCTAACAAACAACATCCTGAAAACCAGTCCAAGCCACAGGAAAAGAAGGGTCACGAAAAGACGAAGAAGGACAATGGAAAATGGTGTGATTTCCACAAAATCCCGTGGCACAACACCGATGAATGTCGCTCAAAAAAGTCATTGGTGGTCGAGATAAAAGACAAGGATTCGAACCCTGATTCGGAATTTGATTATGAAGATACTGATAGAAGACAGATCATCGACACAAACCCCACTGCTATTGTCGTGACCGCAACAATTCAACCAGAAGAACCAATATATTCTAAAGAGGGGGAGCGCCTTTTTCATTCACAGATGTGGGTGAAGGGGACCCCACTGCATTTTATTGTTGATAGTGGAAGCCAGAAGAACCTCATCTCAACAGAGGTCATCAAACAGTTGGGATTGTCGACAACACCACACCCGTAGCCATACAACATCGAGTGGCTATGCCAGGGATGAGATCTTCGTGTTAGCCAACAGTGTAGATTGTCATACGACATCCAGCCCTTTAAGGATGAGGTATTATGTGATGTTTCCCCCCTAGATGTCTCCGATGTTCTCTTGGGTCAGCCATATATGTGGAAGCGCCATACTATTTATGAGTCTCGACCCCGTACTATCATTATTACTCTCGAGGGTCATCTCTACAAGATACCAGAGGTAATTATGACTATTGTCCCACCTAAAAAGTGCCTCAAAGTAGTATCTCATACTACAAAATTCAGCTTCTTCACAGTTTGTTCAAAGTGTGAACAAAAGAACACCATTGCAGCCTCAGTCCAAGCACCTTCTATCCAACAGAAGCAAGTCAACAAGATTGCAGCAAAGTGTAAAGATTCCTTCTGCACACAGGCATCTCATGTAACCAGACTGGTTAAAAAGGTCCAACCCTTCCAGCCATAGGTTCGTGATAACCTTCAACAAGCTAAGCAACACAACTTCTCCAACAAGGCAAACAACTCATCAAGATACAGATTCAACAAACGCTTTTCCCTCTCCCCTGGGTACTCAACACAATGGAGACCATTTCTTCCTAAGGAGGGAGGATTGATCCAGGTGGATATCGGTGGCCACCCACCTTTTCCAACTGGCTCAAAATAGTTTTCTGGCAATTTTGGTAATTTATTATTTTTAGCAGTTTTTAACTTCTGAGGCCATTTTGAGGGCCTAAATGAAGGTTTTTTGGGATCGAGCTTCTCAATGACAACCAAAGGCTCTCATTGAGCCCCCAAAATGAATCTCCTCAACAACACCTTTCCAACGAGCTATCGTGCGCCCCAAACAAATATCATATGCCAAAGTTACGCCCCCGTTAAGTTGACACACCAAACTACCCAAAACGGGGTCCACAAAACTGTTGGCTTTTCATCTTTCGGGGTTAGGGTTTTGGATTTTCTTTATAATAAAAGGACTTTGGAGCCTCATTGTAAAATCATCTTCTTGCGAATGCGAGTAGCGAACCCATCTCTTCTCAGAGATAAGCTGCCACCATTCTAACGAGTCTTTCACTCTGTATTTTTACAGTTTTTGTACATTTTTGCTCATTAATAGAAAATTGTGTATTATTGTATCTCTGTGTTTATGGTTGCATCTCTGATACATTTCTGTTATATTATTGGATATCCGAGATATCTCTGTACATTGCTTTATTATATCTCTGCTCTCATTTCGTGCCAAAAATAGTTTGGATCACCCACTCTGGTATTTCTTATGTTTTATGCTCTCCTTTCGACATTCTTTAGGAATGCGCCCACATCCAACCTAGCAACAAGAACAATGTGGCGAGGACATAAGGCATCCTGCCATTGTAATGGATGTGAATGATGGGAATTGAAGAGGATGATGAACTTGCAAGATTCTATGTCATTGTTGCACATGAGCAATGTGGCCCAAGCAGACGCGAGGAGTCAAGAGCAAGAGGATAAGAGGGACAGAGAAATTGCAATACTTCTAGAGGTAAACAACATTCAAGTGAACGAAATTCAAGCTTTGAAACAGGAAAATGTAATTCTTAAGCAAAATGTAGTCTCCTTGATAAATTCATAAGACAAAGTTAAGAGTCTAACAATCAGTTCAATTGTGTTATCTCCCAAATTAGCACTGCTAGGTTTTCAAATCTGAAGTGATAAAATGAGTCAAAAAATTTCTTTCTAAATTTTTTAGAGTACCATAGGAGGTCTATTTTTGAAGTGTACAGCTGAAAGAACCATCACTTTGGATGTTGGCTTGTTAACTTTTGAATTACAGGTTTCGGTGGTTTAAGGGGTTTACCAAAAGACCACTTAACTACCGAAAGTGGACCCTTTCGGTGGATGAGAGGCACATGGCAGAAGGCCCTTAACCACCGAAAGCTTTTTTAAGTTTAAATTTAAAATCATTGTGCTCTCACGCGCACCAAATGTTCATGTTTATCCAAAGGAATTGAGTTGTGGTTTTATTTCAAGAGCTATTTTGTTTCTTGAATGTCTCGTGATCTTTTGGCCACACAACAGGAATGAGTGTGTCGAAATCATTGCAGAAGACGAGCATTATAGTCATTGCACAAGTGCCCTGATTGAGTATTGATCAAATGTATGAGGTGTATTTGTTGAAATTCACCAAACATCGCAATCACCAAGCATTCATTATAAAGAGCTATTTGCTTGAATCCTACATGGAAAGGACGCGTGGAGGGTTTGGTTAATCCAGCGCAGCATCACAAGGTGTCAAAACAAAGGTTCAAGCATTGATGAGGATATGAAAGATTCAAAGGAGCGTTCGATGGATTGAAGAGATTGTGCCATTTGTTTCAAACAGTTCATTCGCCTCACTTTGCCCTCATCGTGGAAGATCGCTTCGAAAACATTGCTAAACAGGTATCAAAGATTCGCCCCGAGTCAAACGAGCTTTAGTTGTATGCCTGATTTCGTTGGCGCACAACTGGGAAAATGAGTTCGAAAATGGTTTTGGATCGGAGAGGCTGAGAGCCATAGTAGTACATGGAGGAATCCCAGGAAAAGAGAAAAAGCAATAATATGCTGATTTCGAAAGCAACAATAATATTGTACAGTGATCCCATTGAAATAATTCTGCTATTTACGTAATACAAACCCCTCCAAATATAAACAGTTTCAGAAAGGTCTTCATGAACTGGTTGGCGAGTGTGCTGTTTAGGTGCTCTACTCAGTGGTTTCAGCCAAAACAGATCCTATCTTGGCAGCAACTGGCCAACTTCAATTTGAGGTCTTTGAGTACCGGATGGAACATGAATATGGTGTTGAAATCAACCTTGAACCACTTGGATTTAGTGTAGCTAGATAGGTTGCAGGAGGTTGGCCAGCATTAGAGAAGGCTGGAAAATTGTATAATTGTGTCACAGTAAAAGACATGATGTGGATTTAGCACATGCTCTCCAGTCTCTTGTAAGGTGGATACACAAGGAGGTGCAACAACACGTTTGTCTCAAGCGCTTGACAGGAGTGGTGGATTTGGCACAACCCTTCTCCTCTCAAGAAGGATCTCACACTTGCATGTGCAACAAGACTCCATGCCCTAATCTTAAAAGCATTCGGTTTCAAGAAGTGGCAGCGTCCTGTGCTTTTATTTCGTAATGAGTGGAATGTGTCTCAGTTGATGGAAAAGGTCTAGAACCACAAACTAAAAAAAACTTTTTGAGGTATGCAGAATGCGAAAGCTTCCTGTGTTCACTTTTATGAACAAAATGGACCGTCCAACACTAGAACTTCTGGAGTTACTTGATCAAATTGAGCAAGAGTTTGGGCTTGCTACCTATCCAGTTAGTTGGCCTATAGGGTCTGGGGATAGGTTCATTGGATTGTATCATATACCTAACAAGAATGTTCATTTATTCCAAAAGGATTCAAAACATGGGAGTAAAGAAGCCTCTGTAAAAATTGTTCGCTTTGGAGATTCTTCTCTAAACACCATAATTCCATCTGATCTATATAAGCAGCTTGAGGAGGAAATTGAGTTGATTAAAGGGGCTCTTTCCACTTATGGATATGGTGAAAATTCAGTCTGGTGATTTATCCCCTGTGTTTTTGTGGTAGTGCTATGAATAATTTTGGGCTTCTTGCAATATGCTGTGCAACCTGGTGCACATGAGAGCAACAAAAGGAAAATCCTACCTGATTATCCACACTTCACTGGGTTTGTCTTTAAACTGCAGGCAAATATGGATCCAAAACATAGAGATAAAGTTGCATTTGTCCGAGTTTGTTCAGGTCAGTTCAACAAGGGCATGAAAGTTCAGCCGGTGATATGCGTCTTATGAATCTTGTTTCATTAATGGAAAATCATTCGTTATGTAGAAAGAACAGAGCAGATCAAAGTGTTTTACCCAATGAGCAGGTGCTCTGCTACCTCATCTTCGAATGCTCACGATGGTTGTGGGTGGGGAAAACATGGTGGAGAAAGGACCATACCCGTACATATTTAGCACAGAAGACCATTTATTCCCCATGATTCCTGAGATATCTTTAACAACAGAGCACTGCATTCTTATCCTTTCTTTATGAAGGAATGTACTATTGGCTTCTCTAGCATCATATTTGCTATGATTGTCATGGAAACAAGCCTAAATGGAATTCAGAGGGAAGCTGCTTTGGAAACTATATTGATGGAAAAGGAACAAGAAGAAGCAGGATGAAAACTTGTACATGAAGATGCATTTAGACCCCAAATAATGCAGATATATGACCAACAAAGAGTACTGCCATCTATTCTCAGGGCAGAGCATGCCCATCTTCATGGCAATAACCAACATGATATTGACAGGAGGCAGAGTATCCCTACTTTCCAGAATTACAGGCAACAAGTGTGCAAATAGCAGAGTTCTCCGTTTTCCAGTGGAAATGACAAGATAAGACATGATGGTTTAGTTGGCAAATTCTACATGGTAAGTTAGTCGATGAGAAGATTACATCCAGATTTTGAAGCAATCAACTCCAGATTTTTAGGTGTTCCTTAAACAGAACAGTTGTCGAAGAATTAGTTTAGATATGGTTTGTTCCTTTAATAAAGGATTTGTTCTTTTATAGTTGACAATTAGTTTCATGCTATGTTATTTTTAGTATCCTAGATCCCTTTTCATAGGATCTGATCTGTACATTGTAAAGGCTATAAAGCCTGGGGATTCAGTCTAAGTAGGGGTTCGATTTTGGGTTCTATATGTTGCTGCTGTAAATGAGACTCATTCTTAATATATGAAACATTGCAAGCTTCCTTCATCTGTGTTTTTAGACCTTTCTTTTCTGTTCTATGATATCTTATGAGTGAATGATTTCTTTATTGACGCTTATTCAATCTACATGTGACTGTCATCTCACTAATTGATTGGTTAAGTTAAGAATCATAAGTTATTGCCTTAGTTTTTTAAACCCATTGTGCTTATGGTTTTATATGAGTATAATCTGGTTTAACAACTATCTTTTGTCCTATTTGATCAACCCTTGTCTGATTGCATTCTTAGAAGGCCTTGTGATATTTGATATTACTAGACAATCTTAAAGACACAGTCCAGCCCCTAGATATTCATCTTGATCCAAAAACCACATCAATTATTAAGAAAATAGTTTCCAAAAAGATTGAGTTACCAGGTATCTCTGACTTACAACCTAGGAAAGTTTCCTGGAATGATAACAAACTGTATCAGCTACAGTCCTAAGTAGCATTACAATACAACATAATAGATATGGACAAAGCATAGGCACTTGAAGCCAAATTCAAGTGGACACCATTCTTAAACTCTCATAAATTAGGTTTTTTATGTTCTTCAAAGTATCTTTATTGCTAAGGACTTGTGTAATAATATATACAAGGAAGAGTTTTAGGAATTCTACACTTGTAGTAAGCATAGTTTTAGAAAAAAAAAGATAATATTTTATATTAAAATAAACTTCTTTGGATGTTTTTCGAAGTTCTTATGTACTCAACGATTGTTCAACTGAGCTACAGCATTTTATTACTATAAATCTATCCATTCTTATTAAAAACTAATAACAATAACTAGTCTTCCCAATACTTATTATTTAAATTTAATATTAATTTATAAAAAATAAAATAAAATAAATATTCACTCATAAATATGTTTATAAAATATGAAAAAAATTAATTGATTTAAAGAAATGCTCGTTAGAATGTTTTGAAATTGAAATCCACCAAATGTATAATATATTGTTCCAACGTTGTATCTTTGCAATATTCAAAATACTTACTATACTTTTTAATGATTTTATTGTGTTGATTTAATAACCTTTGATTACTAAACTTTTTAATGATTTTATTTTGTTGATTTATTAACTTTTCGATTACTAAATTTTTTAATGATTTTATTTTGTTGAATTATTAACCTTTTTCTATATATCTTTGCCCCATTCAAAATAATTATTAAACTTTTTAATGATTTAATAACCTTCGCAATATTTTTTTATAAATTTTATATTTTAAGAAGATATTATATTTAATAAAATATAAAAAATATTAAATAAAAATATTAGACTTAATCATAAAATATTATATTTTTAATCATAAGTTTTTTGTGCTTATAAAAACTAAAATTAATTGAAATACATAAAAACTAGATCACTCATATTCCTAACTCACTCACTTAACCTACTAAACGAAATGTGATAAATTTATTGTCTTAATGTATTCATTTGAAATATATTATCATGATATGTATACAATAAATTGAGAATCATGGTTATAATTGAGTATGTTGTTATTTAGGTTTGAGTAAGTATATAATGATAATTTAGAAATTAGTTTGTAATTATATAATTATACAATTGAGTATGTTGTTATTATATAATTGAATATGTTGTTATTTAGGTTTGAGTACGTATTTAATGATAATTTAGAAATTAGTTTGATAAAGCATATATTTTAAAGTTCGTCTAATTAATTAATTTTATGTGTTAGTTTTAACGGTTAGTTTAAGTATGGGGTGGTAGGTGCAGGAGGGGTGTTATTTAATCTAGGAGGACAACTAGACTTCGTTTTCACTTGGAGCATAGGACATTTATCTAACAATCAAGCCAAATCTTATGCACTTCTTCAGGGTCTAATTCTAGCAAAAGATAGAGGCATATTGAATCTCACAGTGATAAGAGATTCTAAATTTATCATCTCACATGTCAGGAACAATTCTCTTCCGAAGAATTTTCATCTCCAATCTATCATAATCAGAATTCAATCAGAAATTAAGACCCTCAAGACCATTGAATTCTTTCATGTCTTGAGAGAGAATAACACGGATGTTGATAGGCATGCCAATCTCACTGTCAGATAGCCTGAAGAAACTCTGTTCATAAATGGACTCCACCACATCACAGTGATACCATGACCAGTTGCATACACTTTACAATTCCCATTAGGGAAAGAGACCAAAGGACCCTAAGTCTTAAGTGGGGCTTAAAAATAATTGAAACAAATGGGAAGTTGTTGGAAATTAATCAAAGGGGGATTCCCCCCCTCTAAGGTACCCACCTTTCCTATTGGATCTCGTCCTTTCATTCCATGTCATCAAGGGATGTCATACCACCATTGCCCCCTAGACGCATGGTTGACATGCCCCCCACGAATTTGCATTAAATTCCATGAGCCAGGGACAGTCCTTCCGTCACTTATCTCATCAAATTCCTATGTGTGGAGAGATGAATCACTTAGTACCTCCCACGGCTATATCCACGAAGATGATTGCAAAAGGTGGCGAAGTGGGTTAAAGGACGATGCTATTGTGTGGTAACTTGATTGTTGAATTTGATGACATCAAGATGGCGACCACACTTGTGCGTCAATCTCTCTACATACACTACATGGCTCAAATTACACCAAATCTCATTATGGCCTCCTGGTGGATGTTCATGAATCTCTTGTTACTCTTTGGCTAAGTTCTCAACCTTCTGATTCTGCTATCCACAGACAACGGCGACTAGAAAATCCCATTGAACACACAAGGTGGCGTAATTGGAGGAGGATTTGGTTGAATCAAGGAACTCAATCCTTTCTCTACAAATTTGGTATAATGGTCTCTCTTCTCGTCTCATCACAGTTTTGGAAGATCAATGGTTTAAAAGAAATCAATTCGTCAACTCCAAGACTAATGTAATGCACTCAGGCTTCAAATCGAGGAACTTCAGGCCCGTCCTCAACAAGATGCAAGCTCCAGGAACTTGGAGGAGGCTTCTTCACCGCTAGCAGCTCCTGTCCAGCACAACCTCAACGAACAAACCCCAAGAAATGAATGATGGTACCTTATAGTGCAGTATCAAACAAATATTGATAAATGTATAATTTTTGTATAAGGATATTGGGCATCTATTACAGATTGTATCTTGGCCACTTTGGAATTTTGTATCTATGGAAGAATTAAAAGACTTTGTTAGGAGATATAGTAGCTCTCCTCCAGTGAATTTTGAGCAGATTAGAATCAAAACTTGAATTGCTATATCTTTTTGTCAGATTTAAAGCCCCTCTTTTTTAATAAAATTCTTCTCCATCTTCTTGTTAAAAAAGAGGGTTAGCTCAAGTAGTTATGAGCTAGACGTGAGATCTCTTCTTTAAAGTTGGGTAGGTCATGGGTTCGAGTCTCTTGATCTCCTCAGGGTCAGGCTCCGTAATCAATATCAATGGTTTACCCCATTTACCATCCATGGATCATGGGGAAGTACGGATTTTTTGCGAGGTTTTCCTTAGAAAAAAAATAATTTTATGCGATAAGTAGTGGATGTTCAATGTGTGTGTGTGTTAACCATAACTGAGAGGCTTTTATATTAATAAAAAACTGCAACATAGCTCGCAACTAAAATACATCTAGAGTCTGATTCAAAAATTTTACCAAGACTAAAATGGAAATTATAATTTCCTGCATATAACTATATCTATCTAGGTCCAAAAGTAAGACAAGCCAATATTCCTTAGTAATGTAGATTATATAAAAAAGACCTAAAATCCTAATAACTTTGCAACACATTTAACTAGCAAAAGACACGGCGGTTGGTTGCTTCCTCCATTGCTACATTCTCAAGGTTTGAGTTAAGCTTGATAATTTCCTTTGCCTCTAGCAACTAGTGTCACTACTACATTTGGGTCAAATTCCGACGGCGTGTTCGACGCAATTGCGACTTTCTATTGTCGAAAGACCGACAAACCTCGGACCCCCTCAAACGTCGTTTCACATGACGTC
>JZKD02S1616436.1:36107-52647 GCA_000966675.3 Picea glauca
TAGAAATTCCAATCCTTCAAGGGAATCCTATTATTTTCTTTAATTTTATGAGTTAGAATTTGCCTCCAAAATTTCTTAGGATCTATCTTAAATAGGTGCAAAAGCTTCCCTTGCTTTCTATTTATATAGTCTTTTTTTCCCTTTTAATTAAGGTTTGTAACTATTTATCTTATCATATTTTAATGACGCATTGGAAGCATCCCTAATGGATTTTCTAACAATTTTACATTCATTACCGAACCAAGGGTTACTTGTATTGTTTTTTTTTCCACATAGCACCTCAATAGAGAATTTGTTATTGGAAGTAGAGAGGACTGTTGTAAAATTATGATAGTCAACTTCAATATTGTTCCGATAAGTTATGAGATTCAAAACATTACTTAAGTCTTTCAAGAAAATATCGACTTTTTGCTTGTCAAAAAGTAAGTGCCTTTGGTTATCAGAGTGCTCTTCATTTGAGCTTTTGTGCATGGTAAAGTTTAAAGATATGATGAAAGATCTATGATCAAAGTCAGATTCGTGGTCCTTTAAAATATCGAAGTTTATTATTTAATTATATACATGAATATTTGATATTACATAATCAACAACACTACTACCCAATCCATGAATACTTGTCATCCTATTAAATTTTGACCACTTCCATGTTAATTAAAAACAAATTATTTCCCTTTTATATATTTTCTTTCCCAAAAAATAATATACATACATAACACTTCTATGACATGCCACTTGATAATGTAGTTGATGCTTATACTTGCAAATTATGCCACTCATTTGATATCCATGGTGACTTAAGATTCACTCACGAGATCGAACTTTTAAATTTCCATTTAAATATAAATTATATATTCTGTCACTTTGTTTTTTTTTGCCATTTATCATGTAAAGTATATTTATTTTTAATAAGATATATTTGATATTATTGATATTTTATTTTTATTTTTTTTAAGTAAAAAAACGGAGGTCTTGTTATATTAACATTGCAAAATTACAGAGTTTTGTTGAAGTGCCAACTGTCCCACCTGGAAAGGAAATTGAGACAGCTGGCCATTCCATGCCACTTTCCAAACTTAAAATTTCAGGCTGCCATCCTGCTCGAAGGAAACCAGGACGCATGGCCAACTTTAGTATTAGTCTATTCTTCACTACGCTACCGCTATCATTGCTATAAGCTAACTGAGCTACAGCTTTGGTTTGCAACAAAAGAAAAAAGTTTCTAACTATGAGCATGCAAGAAAACCTTTTAACCAGTGTCCTCATAATCGTCTTCATTCTTGTCGCGTCTGATTGGAATTGCGTAGACCTGTGCGCAAGTGGGGCAGTGCTGGAGTAGGCGGCGTAAATCATATCCAGGCGTTGGTTGATGTGGATGGCCCTGAAAATTTGGTCGTCCACCATGCTGCGTACATCGAAGATTAATTCCAGGTGCTCTGGGTGAAGAAATGGTGGCTGGTCCTGCAAGTCTTGCGGAGTGGAGGAGAGGGGAGCTTTCATTCGTGCATTGGCCTCATCCTAGTGCTCTCCCTGCCTATTCTGCTGTGCCATTTCCTCGGGAGGTTCACCGGTTGTGATATGGATGTTTCCTTCTATGCCTTCCTGTATCTCTTCCTCCACAAAGCAAGGTGTAAATTCCTCAGCTGGAGTGTCCCCGGGACCGTGTGCTGCTCTTGGAGTAGGGGTTATGGCATCCTTTCCGAAATAAGTGTGGGGAGCCCAATTGTCCGTGACCGTGAAGAGGAGATTCTCTGAGTAATTCTGGATAGATTCATCCGGAGTAATCTCCTCGACATACGCCATGGGAGGCGTTCCAATTCGTCTGGACTTCCTGGGTCTTCTCCTGCTAGTTAGAGCCAATGCTCTTTCAAATTTCTTCTGCCTCTTCCTACGTGAGTAGGCCGCATACCAAGACGCGCCTCTGCGAGGCTGCCCCCTTGCTCTTGGCATTCTTAAAAACAAAGCTATTGTTGGAATACCAACTAAAAGGGTGTCTCTGTTCCTGCACCTCGAAGATTCATCCTTCGGCTCTGCAACCTTCCAATGCATCACAAAGCCTCCAAGGCTATTGATAAAGACGAATATGATATCTATGGCCATCAAGGCTGTGGTCTTAATGCTATGATCAACCATCCTCCTCGCGCGAGTGAGAGGCCTCATCATTTGGTGAGGGCTGCCTGGGTTTAATCCCATCATAAATGGCAAGGAGATGGGAGCTGGTGGCCAACATTTATGGCACCACCTGGCTCTGATCTGCATGTCCTTCCTTCTCCGCGTGGCACCCCATCCGGGGATTATTGATATTTTATTATTATTATTTATTTTATATAGATATTATGACGATGTATTTATCATTGATTTACTATTAATGTGTTTTTTTTTTCACTTTTATTTTGCAACTTATCATGCAAATATATTTAATATTAATAATATATATTTGATATTATTATTAGTTTACTATTAGTACCTATGTTCGATAAGTATTATTATCATTGATTTAGTATTAATTTATTTTGTTTTATTTTTTCTTTGAGTATGAGGAACCTTTTTAATAAAAAAGGTTGGGTAATATGTGTATTGACCATAATCTCTTAAAAAAAAATGTATTAGCTTATATTAAAGTGCTCATACATAATGCATAAAACATAGATGTATAAAAAAATTTGGGATTAACCATAATACTCATATTAGGTGGGGACTCATCATGATCATTTAGGGTCAAGCCCCAACTAGTAATCATGGGAATTCTTGACTAATTTTGCGTGGTAGTAGCACCTTCTAAGTTTTATTTTTTAAGATGATCTACACAAGCCATTTGGAATAAATGATTCACATTTGAGTTCTTGTTTTAATTGTGCTTGGGTTTCCTTGGTCCCAAGTTGTGCAACACAACTCCCAGTTGACTTTGTGAAAACCTTTTACCTTAGTTGGCATTGGCCTACATGAAGTTCCAAAAAGAAATTTTCCAAGTGATGGTAAGCTAACCATGAGGGGACCCGATAGGAGGAATTATGAACATGTGTGGCCATTAAAATCTTGATGCAATTTAGGGATTTCATTACCATGACCAAGGGTTTGAAAATATATTTCTCAATTTCATTTTCCATCTTCTACACAACAACCTCCCAAAGCTCTTTCGATGAGGCATGGAAGGAAAACATAACATGCAAGACTTTAAATGCATATCTGGGTTGTATCTAAGCCCAATTTTGGTTGGGCAACCATTTTGGGGTCAAGTGTTGACTTTCCCTATAATATGTGGTTTTCAAAAAAATGTTGAGTTGGAGATTGAACAAAATGTGTCTAGACATTCCATAGTCTTATCTTAAGAAGGTCGATCCTCACATATATTTAAGAAAGAGTTATCAACAAAATATCCATTGACTGACTTACCCGAGTCTAGCTAAGGGAGGGGAATCCCTTTAATTAGTGCCATGCTTATCTTCTGGCTCATCAAGAAGCCAAGCACCTATGTGACCAATACATGCAAGGCTAGGGCATGTTGACAACCTTATTTAATGGATCAATGCATGATTACTTCCTCAAATGTGCACCTATTGATGGAAAGACAAGCCAAGGCCGTGGCAAGAAATGCTTTCACAACCCAGAGGAAAAAGAAGCAAAACATAGGGCTTTAAGCATTCCAAGTATACAAAACTATTCAACCCAATCATTTCCATCCTTTCCTAGATGGAAATCATGATATTGTCCAAAAAGAGGTGCCTCTATATGAACTATGTTTGTTTTGGTTGCACATATTTAGGCAATATGTGATCTAACCACAAGGCCAAGGATTTAGTTAAGATCGTATATGAAGTGTTCAAAAGGGTGATCAATCACTAGTTGGTAATTATCTTGGGGTGACTCCCTTTCGAGATGATGAATTTGATGAAACCTTGATTAATATCGACTCCCAAGGATTGCATGTTCAAAGCTTCTTTGTATGTATTAACTGCACATATTTAGGCAAGATGTGATTCAACCACAAGGCCAAGGATTTGGTTAAGATCTTGTATGAAGTATTCAAAAGGGTGATAAATCACTAGTTGGTAATTAGCTCAGGGTCACTCCCTTTCGAGATGAATTTGATGAAACCTTGATTAATATCAACTCCCAAGGATTGCTTCTTCAAAGTTTCTTTGCATGTCTCTAGAAGGTTCGACTTCACAAATTCAAAACCTTGATCGATTTTTTGGCAATTTAGATCGATTTTGAGTTGATCAATACCTTTGCAACATCAATCCACTTGCACACACAAAACTTGGATAACAATGACACTATTATCATGCATAATATGTATATGGAAAAATAATCATTTTATTACAAGATTAACTTATTTTGATAAGAAATACTAAATTATGTAAAATTATTTTTTTCCCTATTCAAAATATTTATGTTACTTTAATAATTATAAACTCCATGCCATATTAATATAATACAAATTATGATTTTTTTTTGAAATTTTATTATTTACATATATTTTTTATAAGTATTATATATATATATATATATATATATATAATTTTTTAAAATTTACCTTATTCTTATTATCAAAGTTAATGAAAATGTGTATCAAAGAAAAAATTATCAAAATTAATGAAACCGTGTATCAAAGAAAAATATTATATTAAGTAAAATCAATAATAATCATTTTATTATAATCATTTTATTACAAGATTAACTTATTTTGATAAGAAATACTAAATTATATAAAATTATTTTTTTCCTTATTCAAAATATTTATGTTCCTTTAATAATTATAAACTCCATACCATATTAATATAATACAAATTATGATTTTTTTTTGAAATTTTATTATTTACATATATTTTTATACATATTATATATATAATTTTTAAAAATTTACCTTATTCTTTTTACCAAAGTTAATGAAAATTAAAAATTTATCTTATTCTTATTACCAAAGTTAATGAAAATGTGTACCAAAGAAGAAATTATCAAAATTAATGAAGAATAACTTTTTACCAAAGTTAATGAAAATGTGTACCAAAGAAGAAATACATATAGTTTTTCAAAATTTACCTTATTCTTATTACCAAAGTTAATGAAAATGTGTACCAAAGAAGAAATTATCAAAATTAATGAAGAAAACAATTATATTAAGTAAACCCAATAACATTAACATAAGAGAATTGCACTCTAAGATACCCTTCAAACTCTTTGTTCAAACGAGTGTGAGGATCCCATATAGAGTTCTTAAACCAAAATAGAGAATACATTTGTCTACATCACTTGTCAAAATTTCCATTCATATACTTTACAAAATTTCTACTTACATTACACTATTCGTGATGACTTTCTTCAAAAGAAAAAGCTTAGTCAAATTCGACCCCATGCGAGAAGGTCCATCATAAGAGACAAAAGGGAAGTGAGAAGAATTTATTCAATCTCTTATTTATCATTTTGTAGAGAAGTTGTTTATGTGTTTACTATTCATTAATTTTATGGATTTTTCTCAAAGCTCCATATTTTCAAACTAGGATTTATTATTAAAACGGGTTATACAAATTAATTTCTTCAATTTTTTCACTTAGAAAGTATCAAGAGATGACAAATTGTATAATGATCTAATCTGGATCATCATCCCCGCTTGGGATTTCTAGTTTGACACCAACCTGAGAAGAGGCAAATTGTTTAACCATGTTGAGTTCCATAACGTCTCTCAAGTTATTTTTGTTGCATTGTTGTTTCCTCCATGCATTTATGAAACTCATTTCGAATTGTACCAATATGTTGATTGCGTTATAATGTCCCGGACTACCTGAATCTCTCAATCGTTTTCTTTGCATCCAATAGATGTAAAACCACTCCATCTAGTGCCTCTATCCTAGATTCCAGAACTTCGTTGCTTCTACATGATTCTCCATGAATGGCTCAAAGACCTTCTATTTTTCTTTGTTCCCTTCAAATTGTAGAGATGTGCCAATGATGTGCCTATTATTTCATTGGGCCTCTATGGTCACTTTGTATTCCCAATCCTCATGCCACCCATCCCACTTCCAAACCATTAGAGCGAGAGCATCTTCTACCTTAGTTTTTTTTTCCAGGTAACAACTCCCGGGGAAAACCTTCAGGTACTTCCCCTCAATTAGAGGATGGTACCGAAGGTAAACCCTAGATTCTTCATTGGATAATGCCAGATCGACAACATGCTCGAAGTTGTTTCAACAATTTAGTCATAATGAGCTCAACATGTCATTAACGGGGATAGAACCTGGGTGGGGAGGATAACACTCCATCCCACAACCACACGAGCTAAACCCAATTGACATCTTATGTGTTAGTTATCTAGCAAGAATTTCTCTTAAGACCCATCCTTAATTCTATTATCTTGCATCGCGTACACAGATCGAGATTGCAACTACAACTCAACATCCTTCCACACTAGTTTGCTCCACACACTTTGGTACTGGCTCGAACCTCCCAAATGTGGGCTCTAGTCATGTACATACGAGTTTGATTTGGTGGTCCAATGTTATCCTCTACCTTCATAAACAGAGAGGGAAAGAAGTACGAGGGCCCTATTGCTATGTTTTCTTTCATGAATGGTGACAGATATAAGGATCCCCCACTTTACTCTAATTGTTGCCAAACCAAGGGCCACTAGTTCATTAGCTTGTTGAACTACCATAGAAGTGTGACCTCTCAGGACTTGGAAGAACTCAATGTCACTTTGGCTTTCAATTAACTCATATGATCTTTGTATAAATCTTCTTAAACATAGATCCCATGGGACTGTCTTATAATACATATGTCAAATTACTATGGTTGAATTCCCCAACACTGTAAATTGTTTGAATCCTCTGTTTTCATCAACATTAGTCCTTGGAAAAGGGCCAATGCATTTTCTTTATTGTTAGTCACATTTCCAAGACCAAAAATGAAAATTGTTGATTTCCTTTCAGATCTATGAAAACACCCCTATACTTCTACCTCCACTTAATTTAATTTATTTTTCACATTAAATATTAAAAAAATAAATTATTATCATTTAAAAAACCATCAAATTTAGTTTTATACCTTTTTATTTTTTATTTCAATTTATTTTTTAAACAAAATTTAAATATTCTAAAATATTGTTTTTAAATTCGCACCAAACATTTCATTCTCCTTTTATATTTGGCACCAAACATTTCATTCTCCTCTTATATTTCTTCATTGCCCATTTACAAATTTGATAACCGATCAACATTATATTAAATTCAACTAAACTAACATGTCCCTCTTTCTTATAATTTGCATGGTTGTTAAAGTTTCCATTCGGCCAGAATGAATGCGTACAACAACGTTCACGTTCAATTTTGCCATCTATCATTTATTTTCTCTTTTGCCATAATTAATGCGTACAACAACGTTCACCTTCCACTTGCTTTTTGGATTGACATCTTCCTTTTCTTGTAGATACGAACCATGTCGTCCATTTTAAGTTTTATTTTGTCAAAAGTTATTAGAAGTTACACTAGTCCATGATAGGACTCTCACACAAGAAATGCCTTAGGACTTGGAGGAACCTCACAAACTCATTGCAATGGATCACAAGATGGCTCTGCTGGAAGCTGGGCTCTGGTCACTCCATATTAATTGGAAGAGATCGCATAATCGGCCTGGGTAATGCATCTGTTCTCTCTCCTCCTTTAATTGTTCATCTAAACAATAAAAACACATGCTATCTATTCCAAGCCCGATTTCCCAACGTTTCTAGGAACATGACAGCAGGCTGGAAATCCTGCATTGAGCTAGAACTCCCCACAAATTTGACAACGGAATGGAAATTTTACTGCTCCGAGTTGACTCGCGCGGGCATCCTTCTAAACGATGAGGAGGATCATATGCTTTGGGATGGAGGAGACAACACAAGACATATCTCAGTCAAGAATCTTTACTCTGCTATGGAAAATACAACCTGACAAATTAACATCACAAGCTAACGCAAACAGATCTGGAATTGGAAAATTCCACTCAAATTCAAGCTTTTTACCTGGCTCTCTGCCAAAAACAAAATCCCCACCTGGGATAATCTACAAAAAAAAATAAAAAAATTGGACAGGCCTAAATTTATGCCACCTCTACTATAGGGATGCAGAGACAGTCGACCATCTTTCCACTCAGTGCCAATTCACCCGAGCTGTCTGGGACAAAATCTTACAGGACAGTGACATAATCTCTGCTTGTTTCAGGACCTCCATCTCCACTTTCCTTGATCATTGGACTTCCACTGAAAAATATTACAAACTCCTCCCTCCACTTGTCAATTGGTATATTTGGTTGGCCAGGAACTTAATTTTTTTGAAAATAGGCCACCATCTTTTAGTGCCGTAGCTTTTAAAGTATTTGGTCTATTTCAAAATTGGAAAGACATACATCTTGATATTGTAAAAAAAAAGACATTAGTCAAGCCCCTCTTCTCAAAAGATTTTCCGACGGGATGGTTCGACGGCGCAACCCGACAAAATAGAACTTTGTGTGGTGCAGGTGGACTGATAAAACTCAGTACAAACTCTATTTTCAGATGGACTCTCTGCTGCGGCCCAGGCACCAACACGAGGGCAGAACTATGGGTGCCTGGGCATCACTACTCTTGGCCTCCAGGCTTCACGTCAAAAACCTTCATTTGATCGGAGACTCCAGAGTTATTATAGATTGGCTGAATCACCAAGGCAAGCTACAAATCATCACCCTCTTTGCCTGGAAAGATAGAATCAGATCACTATTTCGCCACTTCAAGAAACTATCTTTCTCACACTCATCCCGAGAGTACAACAGGGAAGCGGACCTGCTATCAAAGACAACATTACAGAGAAAAGAAGGTGTACTTTTTTATAACCATTGGCTGGATGGTCATGAAGGACCCAAATATACTATCAATTTTTTTTAGGATTGAAGACCCATGAACTTTGTTGGAACATTCCAGCATTTCTAAATCTTCTTAGAACATAAGATATGTAGCAATTTTTTCGATTTACTTCTCTTTCATTGATTTGATCTCTCACCAGCTCTCTTGGCTTGTAGACCAATTGCCTGGCGAAAGATACCTGTCAGCGATATCTCTCTGCTGTTGTATTATGATGTGAGAACACATTATATTTTCAAATATAATTGAGCAATTTTTTCTGCTAGAAAAAAAAGGGTTGAAGGGTGGAATTGAAGAACCATTAAGATGGCCATGACGTGGTGAGAATGAGAGGGGATCGATAGTAAATAGAATTAGCAATAACCATTTTATAAAAGAGGTTGATATATGTCGATCGACGTTATTTTTCACCTTTTCAAACTAATGATACCGATCAACAACATATATCAACCACTTTTATAAATTGGTTATTGTTAATTGAAAACCAACATATTTTGAGGTCTATCAACAATGAATTAATACATAGTTAATGTATTAATATAATACATTAATATATTATATCAATATATCTAAATAAATGATATATTAATGTAATATATTAATACATTGTAAAAGTATTAATACACTAATAAAATAATACATAACTAAAATATTAATACATTACAAAAGTATTATACACTGACAAAGTTATTAAGGAACTTAATGTATTTAGTAACACATTATTAAAATATTATAATGTATAAATTAAAATATTAATATATAATGTAACATATTAAAATAATGTATTAATACATTAAGTATACATATTTTTTTTTGTTTGTTAATTTGTGCGAGACCTGTTGGCTACGCGATTAACCTGTGGCTTGAGAAACCACGACTCAGGGGCATTTAAGCCGTCAAAATCACCTGGGGATCGCACCCGGCCTGAGCCACACCAACCCTTAACATGGTTGGATTTTTTGTCCCTGCAGGTTTCGAACCGATGACTTTAACATCACGGAGTGGCTTAACAACACACTCCGTCACCGACTGTCCTACACCTCAGGGACACATTAAGTATACATATTAACTAATTAATGGATACATTAATAATATATTAATGTTTTAATTAATATATAAATTAAAGTATTAATTTACATTAATGTATGAAATAATGTTTTAATTAATATATAAATTAAAGTATTAATTTACATTACTGTATGAAATAATGCAGTAATTAATTTTTACATTAATACATTATAAATTAATATATTGCTAAAGTATTGAAACACTAATAAAGTAATACATTGATAATATATTAAATAAGTCAATAAATACATTAAATGCATTAATAAATATATTATTGAAGTTTAATACATTAATAAAATAATATATTATTCATACATTTATAATGTAGACATATATTGACATTAATATATTTGATAAAACATTATTAAAATATTAATACATTAACAATACATTACTACAATTTAATGTATTAATTAATTAATACATTTATATAATGTTAATTAATTAATTAAAACATCTTGATTAATTAATGTATTTTTTTTTTTTTTAAGTAAAAAAGGTGTTATCTGCTATATTATATTGACAAAAATACAGAGAGATATAACGTTACTGTTGCCACCAAATGTGCCGCCATTTTATCGGAAACCAGCACAGTTTGTGGCCAAAAAGCCAAAATACTGTTTCACCATCTGTCCTGCCCGAAGGAAACCATGATAGATGGCAATATATCATCTTGACACTGAACAACAAGATTGAAAACTAGACAAACTAAAATAGACAAACTCAGATACCCGGTGATCTGTCGTCCTCGTCCTCCTGCCACGCTGCTTTAGCCTGAATGACAAATGACTAGACACATGTTGGACATTTGCATTTCACTGGGGCGTTGGAATAAGTGTCCAGGAGCAAATCCAAGCACTATCCCATGAGGAGGGCTTGGTGCTCTTGGGCTGCCATTTGTCCTCGGACTTCAAATACTAGATCCAGGTGTGCCGCGCGGAGGAGTGGTGCATGCATTCCTTTTGTTCCTGCCTCGCCTGAGGTGCCCGTTTCCACTTCTGCAATGGCCTCGTCCTTGTCCCTATTTGTGATGTCGGTGTGGTGTATCATTACCACATAGGTCCTCTACGAGACCTCGTCCATGTATGGCACTTCATCGACGTAGCATGTTGGGATGTCCTCATAGAGCCTGCCCCTTGTCTTGTCTCTTGCTTGAGGCTCCAGGGCAGTCAAGGTGTCTTTTGGGCATGGTATTTCCTCTATGTAGCAGGTTGAGAAATCCTCTTCAAGCTTTCCCCTCAAACTGCTTCCAGCTTGAGTATCAGGCTCAATTGGAGGATTTTCTTCTCACTTGACGTCTGTGTGGTGCCAATTATCCAGGACTGGTGGGGTTTGAGCTCTTTTCTCCGTTGCAGACTCAATTACGGGAGCATGGAGTGCAAGACAGGCGACCCTTTCTCTTTGCCGAAGGATAGCATTTGCCAGCGAGAGTGCTCGTTCCATATGCTGCCTCCTCTGTCGCTGAGCAGCATGGGTGTACCAAGCCGACCTGCGCCGAGGCTTGCCTTGCTCCCTAGGCATAGTGGAGGAGGCTTGAGTATAAGACTCACCTGGACTTGATAGGACACAACGGAAAACACACCAGAGCTTACAGACGGCGGGGAGTTTCAGAGCAAGAATGATCCAACTGCATTCAGACCTCTTTGCTTTCATCCTTTTGTGGGACGACTGCACCTGGCCTCTCTTTAACTCGACCATACTTAATGCCTTCATTGCCGGCTCTTTCACGCGAGGGAAAAGTCTATCATCCGGAGGTCGGTTGTAATGGTTTGCTCCCATCGTTAATGTTGAATAGATGGGGAGCGGCCTACAACATTTAAACCTTGGCTCAATGCAATGCCTGGTGACAGTATTGCGCTACGTGTCACCCCATCCGAGGTAATGTATTAATTAATTAATATATTTATACAATATTAATTAATTAAGTAAAACATAATTCATTAATATATTAATAAATATATCAAACATAGTAAATATATTATTAATGCATTATTATTATTATTATTATTATTATAATAATACATTTTTCATACATTATATAATACAATGAATATATCAAACATGGTAAATATATTATTAATACATTATTATTATTATTATAATACATTTTTCATACATTATATAATGCATAGTATATCAAATATGATAAATACATCAATGTATTAATTAATATATTATTAAAGTATCAATACACTAATAAAATAATACATTATTATAGTAATCATAAAAAATACATTTAATACATTAATGTATAATGTAACATATTAAATTATTAATGTATTAATAATACATGATTAAAGTAATAATATATTAATAAATACATTATTAAAGTAGTAATATATTAATAATACATTAAATTAAAGTATTAATACATTAATTCACAATGACCATGGTTGACTATGGTTGACCATGACCATGGTTAACTTTGGTAGACCTTGGTTGACTTTGGAAAGGAAAAATTGACTACGGTTGATCGCGGTTGTCCTTCACCATCGTTGATTGTGGTTGACCATGACCATGGTTGACTATGGTTGATTGGGGTTTATTATGGTTGACTATATCCATGGCTGACCTTTGGTGACCATGTGGATTTGATTACAGTGAGCCATGTTGATTATGTTTAACCATAGTTTACTATGGCACCACTGCATTGCAATGTTGATCATGTTTTGTTTATCACATTACGACATCAAGTTTTGTTTCTTACATTGTGACATAAGCTTTTGTTCATCACATCACATTGTAGGGTTATGGTCATCAAATTACGACGAGGGGTTTTTGTTTGTCACATTATGGCATTGGAATACGTTTGTCACAATCCGAAAGTGGGTTATGTTCGTCACATTGCAACATCGGGATGTTTATCTCATTGCAATGTTGGTCTATGTTTGTCACATCACCACATTAGGTTGTGTACATCACATTGCCACATCGGGTTATGGACATCACATTGTGAAAATGGGTTGTGTTCGTCCCATTGCGACGTTTGGAAATGTCTGTAACAATGTGACATTTGGATATGTATGTCACGTTACAATGTGAGGATATGTTTGTCACATTGCGATGATRGGGTTATGTTCGTCACATTGCGATGATAGGGCTATGTTCGTCACATTGCGACGCTCATTTATGTTCCTCACATCGCAATGACATGGCTATAYTCATCACATTGCAACATTACTATGTTTTCCACAATAGGKCTATGTTCGTCACATTRSGACGACARGGAAATGTTCATCACATTGCAACGACATGGSTATGTTCATCAMATTGTGATGTCCGTATATGTACCTTAATTAATTAAYACATTGCTTAAGTATTAATACACTAATAAAACTTAATATGTTGATAATACATTATTAAAGTAAAATATATATYAATAGATACTTTATTAAAGTATTAATACCTTGATAAATACAYTATTAAAGTAGTAATATATTAATAATACATTATTAACGCATTAATACATTAATACATTCATTGAAAAARACCATGRTTAACTATGGTTGACCATGATCACGATTTCCWATGGTCATGACTATGAATAACGTTAATACATTAATGTATAAGTAATAAACTAATACATTTTTAATAAATATATTACTAAGGTATTAATACATTATTACATAAAATTAAAGTATTAATTTACATTAATGTACAATGTAACGTATTTGTTAATTGATACATTAATAATGTAATGTATTAATTAATTTATACATATATACAATATTAATTAATACATTGCTAAAGTATTAATACACTAATAAAGTAATAAATTAATAATACATTATTAAAGTAATAATAATAAAAATACATTTCATACATTAAACACATTTAATACATTAATATATAATGTAACATATTAAATTATTAATACATTAATAATACATGATTAAAGTAATAATGCATTAATAAATACATTATTAAAGTAATGATACATTAATTATACATTATTAAAGTATTATACATTAATAGATTAATACTATGGTTGACCATGACCATGGTTAACTTTGGTAGACCTTGGTTGACTTTGGAAAGGAAAGGTTGTCTATGATTGATCGTGGTTGTCCTTCACCATGGTTGATTGTGGTTGACCATGACTATGGTTGACTATGGTTGATCAGAGTTTATTATGGTCGTCTATGTCCATGGCTGACCTTTGTTGACCATGTGGATCTGATTATGGTGGGCCATGTTGATTATGTTTAACCATAGTTTATTATGACACTATGACATTGCGATGCTAATCATGTTTTGTTTGTCACATTGCGACATCAGGCTTTGTTTGTGACATAAGCTTTTGTTCATCACATCACATTATAAGGTTATGGTCATCAAATTACGAAGAAGGGTTTTTGTTTGTCACATTATGGCATTGGAATAGGTTTGTCACAATATGATAGTGGGTTATGTTCGTTACATTGCGACGTTGGGAAATGTTTGTCTCATTGCAAAGTTGGTCTATGTTTGTCACATTGCCACATTGGGTTGTGTACATCATATTGCGGCAATGGGTTGTGTTCATCCCATTGCGATGTTTGGAAGTGTATGTAACAATGTGACATTTGGATACGTGTGTCACATTAAAATGCGAGGATATGTTCATCACATTGCGATGACAGGGCTATGCTCGTCACACTGTGACATCCATTTATGTTCCTGACATTGCAATGACATGTCTATCTTCATCACATTGCGACATTACTATGTTTGCGATGATAGAGTTATGTTTGTCACATTGTGACATCAGGGAAATGTTTTGCGCATTGCGACGACAGTGCTATGTTCATCACATTGTGACGACAAGGCTATGTTCATCACATTGCGACGACAAGACTATGTTCATCACACTGCAACGTCCATTTATGTTCATCACATTGCGACGACATAACTATGTTCATCACATTGCAATGTCCATATATGTTCGTCACATTGCGAAGTTACTATGTTTGGTAGATTTCAACATTACTTTGTTCGACACATTTTGACATTTGGAAATGTTTGTCACATTGCGACGTTGGGATATGTGTGTCACATGAAACGTGAGGAAATGTTTGTCACATTGCGATAATAGGGCGATATGTGACACATTCTGACCTCGCTTTATGTTCGACACATTGCGACATTACTATCAAAATTGTGACGACATGTCTATTATTGTCACATTGTGATGTTGGTTTATATTTGTCACATTGTGACATTACTATGTTCAACAGATTGCACTGACAGGGATACGTTCATCACATTGCGATGAGAGGGCTATGTGTGGAACATTGTAACGTTACAATGTTTAGTACATTGTGATGGTACTATGTTCATCACTTTGCAACATTATATGTTCATCACATTGCAACGTCATATTTTGTTTGTCAAATTGTAATGTCGGGTTCAATTTGTTACACAACAATGTTGGTTTTTGTTCAACACATAACGAAAAGGAAGTTTTAGCCAAGTTGATTTTTAAACTTCTAACCAAGTGTTTCCTTCATCACAAAGATATGAACATTGAACTTGTGTGATGTATGACATAGAAGGAAACTTAGAATCATATTTGTTATAGGGCCATTCATAATAAATCTACTCGATTTATACTTGTTCTAAGGATATTGAGAGAAAATGATTTTATAATTTATACTTGTTATAAGAACATTGATAAAAAATTATGAGCTTTATACATCCATATATAATGTTTATATATTTTTCATTGATTTTATTTGTCATGGTGGGAGAATTAACAAAGCAAGTCTCCCACCCTTAGAAAAATTTCATTAAAATCCATATAAGATCTATATAAAGAAAAATTTCATTAAAATCAATATACTTAAAAGAATAAATTCTACAACAACCATATTCTTAAACCATTAAAATAATCATTTATAACCATACCAATTATATTTTTAGTTATACAATATATAGTTACAAAATATTTTTTATATAATTATTTTAAATATATAGAAATTTTTAATATATAAAAAAATAAAAATATGATTTACTAACAAATATTTATATAATATAAAAAACTAAAAATATGATTTATTCTTATTATTCAATTAATACATTTTTCGATAGTCTAAATGTGTTACGTTTTCCCGAAATCCGACGAGATATTGTTGGATCTGCACATTTGAGTAGTTAAATCTGTATAATCCGAGTGCTCCAGGGGTTTTTCACCACACTGAATCCATTTCTGCATTCAAAAATGCAATTTAAACAACATAAGGTTGTGATTTCGTGAGGATTTATGTTGTTGGATTCCGATGAGGAAGGAAAAAACATAGAACAGTTAGGCAATGCCATAAATTTTAAGGTAGATGTAATAGTTATGTTATTGTGTTAAAAGTGTTTTACAATTTTACAATTTAGTATGGAGAAGATAATTTAATATAGAAGAAATGTTGTTACATATACTCATTATAATGTAATAAAAAATAACATTTTGATGTGATAATAAAAAAATATATATAACTCCCCTGGATGGGGTTACACCTGGTTACCATGAAACACCTAGCACACATGAGCCTGGCATAGTTAACGCCCACGACCACCCACCTTCCTCCCTGTCAAGTCACCATGCCTAACATTCACTCAAGAAGGGGGGTAGTG
>JZKD02S1616436.1:63890-86474 GCA_000966675.3 Picea glauca
GTAATATTTATACCATTTCACTTTTGGCCTAGATGGACATAATAAGCACTCTTCAATGCCAATTTAAGAAGCTCAATTATCTCCATACTTCCCACGAGTACAATTTGGAAGCTGATCTCCTATCAAAGTCAGCATTACAAGGGAAAGCATGCTTCATCTCATACACCCATTGGATGGATGGAAATGAGGGTCCCACTCTTATCACAATTTTTTTTTAGGACAACCCTCTCATAGATCTTTGTCTTGTCTGCCCTTTGGCAGAGCACTTATTTATTGTTAACATTTTCTCCTCATGAATTATCTGCTGCATAAAATCCATCTTATCTCAGTACTTTGGCAACTAGTCTGACTGCGAGTGAAAGTCTTGCCTACTAGGCCATGTAACTTGCTTTATGTAATCCTGTTGAGAGAACACATTATATTTTAATATATAATTGAGCAATTTTTTCTCCTGGAAAAAAATTCAACTTCAGTTTTTAATTGTCAACCCATCTTCACAATATATTTCAAAATGCCTCTCATCCATTTGTGCTATATGTGGCCATACTAGTAACATGAAAGACATTTACTTACCATTGTTAACATGAAGAGTTTCTATCGATGTTCATGTAATGATGATTTCATATACTTCTTATGTTGTCTTCCACTCATTGTTTCTATCGTGGGTTTTAATCAAGTCTTGTTCAATATGTTAGGGAGCCTTTGGTAGGTCCATGATGGGAATAACAATGAAAGAAGGATAATTTGGTCTAAGTAGTTCCATGGGAAAACATGGTGCCTACCCCCACAATCTCTTCCTCCTTCTCCACAGTTGTCAAAAATAAATTCTTGAGCTCGGAAAACTTACCCTTAGTTTTCCCCTTGACCTTCTTGTCAACTAGGTTCTTAGATTCCTTGGCTCATTTCCACTTCAACTTGATATGTTCCAAGTAACCTACCTTAATCCATCCCAAGTATTGACTTGCACAAACAACAATTGACTCCCTCACATAATACAATGGATTATCCAGTCGAACCTTAATCGACCCAAACTTAGTGGAATTATGAATACTTTGATAAGGATAGATCATCATACATGTTTGATGACACTTGATGATTCATCATACATGTCAGATGACATTTTGAATAGTCAGTAGTAATTCTAAGAAAACATCATTAGTGAGGCATCATGTATCTCTTCTTTGAGCCAACAATAAGCAAGATGATGGTTGGTCTTTTCAATTCATTCTTATAACTTAACTGTGACTAAAACATAGAAGGTTGGGCAACTAAGTGTCACTCAGAAATTGTATAAATACATGTAATCTCTAGGATAGAAAAATATCTTCTCCATATGATCCATTGATCCCTCTGTGTTATAGTATACAAGCCCCTTGACATAGTTCACTTTTTTTCAAGTCTTTCACTGATAGAATTTGAACATCTACTTCTAAAGGAAACTAATCAATACAACAAGTGTTTTACCCATAACATGTTTCTCCATTATCAATTCCCGACATACAAATTCATGTGATTGGTATAGTTTATTTCTTTAAGTTGATTATGTTTGGTTGTCTATGCAATTAGTTTTCATAGATAGTCTATATTTTACATTCTTTCACCATAATATAGCTTGCTTGCTTCTAATTTGAAAACTATCATGGATATTCTAGTGGAACAATTCGTCCCAACGGATCTCATAAGTTTCTGCAATATGTTATTATGTCGTTCTTTACTTAAGATTCAAACTAAATGTTACTCACTTAATGCATAAACATATTGAAACAACTAAAACTAAAATGAAGGAATCCAAGAAAATAATACACCATCCACACAATGAACACAAGATGTACACTGGGAAAACCGAATATGGGAACAACCTAACTAGAAGGTGAGGCCTATCTTTGCTATTTTATTATTGGTTATGGAATTCAATTACAAAGAATGGGGCAATCACTATGGGGTTTCCATGGACATTGTGGCCAGTATGGCTACTGCAAGATATTTTACTTCCTCTAATCTACTTCAATATCCAACTATTAGTGTTTTGCTCTATGATGGACCAATAATAACTACGATAAGAATGGAACCCCCTCCTTTCATAACAACCCAATACTTAAAACATAGCTTGATATCCATAGAGGGTTAGGGTTAGGGTTTTTTCATGCCTTAACCCCCAATTCATGTTATGGTTTTGGATCCTTTAGAATATTCTTAAAAGTCCATACGTGAACCGCTCCACATATGTGAGTAATGGATGTTGACATGGCATCCACTTGGTACCATGGTGGTCAACAAGATAAGTCAACTTGTGGGAGGCATGAGTTCTGCATAAAAACTTTGATTGAGGTCATCTTCATGTTATTAGAAAGATAAGAAATTTTTGACCCCAAGAACGATTGTTTAAGGCCTTAGATGGACATTGGAAGGTTTTGAACTCGAAATCACCAAAGTGGGACCTACCCTAGAAATGGGCCCTATGAGCAGGCAATGGCTCCACTTTTTCCACCCATAAAAGTACCAAAATAGATGACAAATTATATAATGTTCCATTCCAAATCAGCTTCAAACAAATTTTTTGTCCCTTGTTTTCACCTAGGTGACAATGATAAGTGGTATCAGAGTATAGTTTTTTATAGCATCTTTCTTATCAAATTGTAATGTTCTAGCCTTGCTAAACACTACATGTGTAGTTAGCAACCCAATGCCCGGTAATAAACACTCGAAGACACAATTGTTTGAGTTGTCCTTACCTTCAACTTTAGGATATTTGTCTGGTTGAAATCCTAGATCTGAAACGACAGAATAAAGAGAGAGCAGGAACATTTCTAGTTGGACTAAACAACTCTTGAAATGAGTGTTTTCTTAATGAGAGAAGAAATGTTTCGACATTTCAATGAAATCCTTACTTGTCTTACTGGTGCCATGGGTTATATTTCAACTAGAGACCTGATGGGAATTACCTTCGGTATGGATAGCCCCTTCAAGGTTCAATTAAATCTAGACATTCCTAATCCAGAAGGAAATATTGGTGCAAAAGTAGTATACAATTGGATATAGCAACTTGAGTCCTACTTTTTTGTCAATAGTCTTTTTGAGACTGAGATGATCACCATAAAATCCTTGAAACCATTGAATTTTGTACACTAATGGTGGGAAAATATTTCTACTAAACAAGATGAACTAGATGACTTGATTGATACATGGGAGAAATTAATTTAGCATGTAAGGAATTATTTTTATCTACCCAAGGACATGGAGCAATACTATAAGAAATGGGAGCGGTTAAGACAATTGAAAGAATAAACTATACAATGTTATAATGATGAATCCATTGACCAATGTATTAACTTGGAATTAAGGAACATGATAAGTTACTCTTCTTGAAACAAATCAATTGTTTATCCAACAAAAGATGGAATTCCTTACTATTGACAGTATTTTAGAAGCATTCCACTATGTTATCAAGCTTGAAGAGAAGTTCAAATAGAAACGATGATTCTCAACCAAGCCCACTGGCCAACCTTTTGACAAGTAGCCGACATCGATTGCTAGCCCTAACAAAGCAAAACAATCTACACAATAGACTACTAATCAATAGAAAGGAAATTGTGGTAAGAAGCCTTTTGAAAAGAGTATCTTTCAAGAAAAACTCTACAACAATCCTCTCATAGGTAAATGACGTGATTACCACAATTTAGCTTGGCATGATGCATATAAATGCAATACTTGAAACCTTCTTGTTATATATGTCTACTTTAAACATAGGTTCAACTGTACATCAAACTGTTGATAGAGGTAAATATATTATGGAAACTAATCTTGAAGCATTAAATCTACTTGCATACTCCTTGATAACTGTCACAAACTCAACCATCAATGAATAGGAAAGAGAAATATTATTTTACACATAGAAATAGGTGAAAAACAACCCATTTGCATATGATTATGGACAATGGTAGTATAAATAACTTTCTCTTTGAAGACATTGTGAAGAAATCGGGTCCTGTTACAACTCGACATCCACATCCTTACAACATTAGTTAGATGAAAAAAGAAAGACAAGAACTCATAATCACCCCATAATGAAATTCAACCTACTTTATCAATCCTTTCAATGATGAAGTGGTTTATCATGTATCACCACTCTCAATAGATGATTTACTTTTTGGAAAACCATACTTATGAGATAGACATGACAATTATCATGTCAACCAAAAAAGGTGATTTTCACATGAAGCATGGGTGTTGTGACATTCATGATGGTCAGCGCATGTCTATAGTCTCATTGGTTTTAGCAAGCAATCCTAAAAACTTATCAATGATGCTTAGAAATTCAAGTTGTTGATGATTAAAACTAAACATTCCAAGAACATCACAACAACTGGTTGATTCTCCTTTTATCACAACTCTCGAATACAACATCAACAAGTCAACAAAGTACTTGAAGAATACAAAGATGCATTCAAAGAGTTAGCTAGAGTACCACTACATAGCCATGTAAAATACTCCATAAATCTTGTTACAAGTTCTTCATTACCTAATGTATATGTTTATAGAAGGTACATTTTAGAGAATGAAGAGATCCGTAGATGGATTCAAGAACTAGTGACAAATGGCATATTCAACCTAGTTCATCTCCTTGTGATAGTCTAGTCATCTTAAATCCTAAAAAAGAAGAGACATGGATATGTGCATCAACAACATGGTTCTAAATACAGTTTCACTAAAGAATAGATATCCTCTCCCTACAATACATTATTTACATAATTGTTTAAAGAATGCTAAGTTCTTTACCAAACTTAATCTCAAATTAGGAAATCAATATATTCTTCACATATTTGAAAAACTTCCTTCAAAACCAATAAAAATTTGTTTGAATAATCAATCATACATTTTAAACTAACAAATGTACATACTAATTCCATAAGATATATGGATGAAGTTCTTCAACGTTTAAAAAAAATATATCATTGTCTACTTAAATACCATATCAATTTATAATAAATAAACATACTAATTTATAATAGATAATGAGAAGAACATTTGTAATAGCTTCTCCAGCAACATAAACTTAAGAAGTAATATTTTGCCATAAAGAGTATCAAAAGGCTAAGCCATGTGATCCACTCTTCAAACATTTGACTCCAAAAAAAAAAAAAAAATCCAAACCATAAGGATTGGCCTCATAGATACACTCATGAGCTAGTATATATATACTCAACCACATTTATAAATTAAAGACAAATAAACGCACAAAGTGAATTTTATTATATGGTAGGTAGGAAAAGGAATTTTATTAAATGGTAGGTCGTTTTGGCATATATTGCTTGGGCCAAATGCACTTTTATTTTGTAAGTATAAATGCTTTATACAAAATTACAAACGTATACTTTTGATCATGATCATGAGAAGGTGGGTGGTGGATAAAATATTAGTTTTTAACGTGATGCAGAAGATGATATATAAATATATAATTTTAAATTATAAAATAAAAATAAATAATATTTTTTTATATTATTATTGAAAAATATATTTAAAGGTTAAGATTATATTATTTAATTAATTAAAATAAAATTTAGTTTAAGAAATTAGTTTAATTGTTGGTTGACATTTGGTTATTATTAACAAGTATCAATTTTGTATTCTTCTTGGTTAGGTGTAGTAGTCTAGGTTTACTAATTTATTAGGGATGTCATTCATGAATGTAGGGAATCATCTCTTAATTTTTTTATGAATTTTTTCTTAAAATAACAGATAAGATGGGAGTCATTTAACTATATAACAAACTTCCTTTCAATGACTAGAATTCAACAATATAGCTTAGAATGTCAAAGTTATAATTGATTTAAAACTCTGACTAAAATTTTGGCAATCTAGATCGATTTAGAATTGGACAATACCCTTGCAACATTATTTCATCGTACTTAAAACTTGAATCATAATAAAACTAGTATCATATTAATTGTTTTATTAAATTTGTACGGAGAAGAATAGTTGTAGAAGAAACAATTGTTGATATTGTGTGTTGATATGTTGTAGATAATTGTTCAACAATATAGAAGAAGAGTGACAATGGTTGAGACGAGAAAGAGGATGCATCAACAACAAAAGTTGTGGAAAAAATTAAAATTACTAAAAAAATTAAAATTGAAAAACTTAAGTTTTATTCAAAGTGCAAGTTCATCATAGTGGCGTGACTCACATTTTCTTGATCTCAATTGTTATAGAGATCATTATTGTCATCTTTCCTCGTAGATATATAACTACTTTCACTTTTATATCTTTATGTCTCTTATATCCTCTTGTTTATCTATTGCTTTCTCATGTCAAACCTTAATTATGCCAATAGGTTTTTTTTAATGCGAAATATGGAGTAGACGATGATTAAATTTCATCTTAGTTGTATAATCATTAACCCATCTCCATAGTGGATTTCAAAATGTCTCCCATTTATTTGTGCAACATGTAGCCATACTAATTACATGAAAGACATTTGCTTACCATGGTCAACATGAAGTCTTTTTCCGTTGTAAGGCAATAAAATAGAGGTTAATAGAAATGCTCAATTTTTCATTGCCCTAGTCACCACTATTTTTGCCTATCTATTGTTGCCCTCTTAGGCCCTTATTTCATGGATTTGAATCTAGGAGGGGATTATCCTCTCACTCCTGATGTTGAAGCAGTTGATTTCCAATCCCTAGTGGCCTCCCTTTTTGGTCACGCCAACACCATATTGTCCTACAACTCCAGTGAAAGTGGGTACCTTGTCAAAAACTTTGGTTTGAATTTTTAGTTAAGAATCCACATCCATTAGTAAAAGGTCATTGGTTTGATTCTCAAGCAATCCAATTATCACAACAACATTGTATTGTCTTACAACTCTAATGAAAATGGGTACCTTTTGAACACCTTGATCTAGAGTTTTAATTAAGGGTCCATATCCATCAGTAAAAGGTTGTTGGTTTGGTTCCCAACTGGCCCTGTTGTTCGTGGTAACTCCAATGAAAATGGGTACTTTGTTGAACCCCTCGATTTAGAGTTTTTGTTCAGGATCCATGTCCATTAATAAAGGTTGTTGGGATAATTCCTACGAGACCTTCTTAGTTTTGATTACACAATATTTTTCTACAATTCTAATGGAAGCAGATACCGTGTCGAATGCCTTAATTTGATGTTTTAGTTAAAGATCCATATATGTTAATAAATGTTAAATATTAAGGAGTATGCTATTAGAAAGAAAATTCTAGTTGTTAAATCATGCATCTATAAAGTAAATATTATTGTGGAATAATAATGTACTATATAAATATGTTATTGTAGTAATAATTTGTAATGCATCATATAAATAAATATTAGATGCTAGAGAGGGCATACGCGGTAGCACATTAATACATATATATGGGTGTTTTGATAGCAACAAAAAAGATATATTTATTGAATTATTTGTGATTGTGAGTCATTATAGGAGATTACCTAGCATATGTTGGATGCATATTTGATAATGAACATTTTCTCCATTAAGTTGGGGATTGGGATTCCCCCCCATTGTATCAAGCTATTTGCTCCTTATGCATTGTTATTACTCGTATTCACTCTAGTTCAAGATCCACTTCCATTAGTAAAAGGTCGTTGGTTCAATTCCCAAGTGATCATCTTGGTCATGATGGCATCATATTGCTCTCTTGGTTGTGATAACACCATATTTCTCCACAACTCCAATGAAAGTGGGTATCTCATTGAACATCCTAGTATGGATTTTAGGTTAAGGATCCACATCCATTAGTAAAAGGTTGTTGGTTTGATTCCCAAGCAACCCTATTCATTACAACAACACCATATTGTCCTACAACTATAATGAAAGCGGTTACCTTGTTGAATTCCTCAAATTGGAGTTTTGGTTAATGGTCCATATCTATCAATAAAAGGTTGTGGTTTCATTCTCAAGCAACCATCTTGGTCAAAAAAATTGTATCAAAAGAGGGTACCTTGTATCTCCCTCCATTTGTCCATCAACACAAACAAACCCAAACACATTTGACACCAACCCATAGAAATTCAAAGCTTATCTCAAGCACCCATATAAAGGTATCCACTCAAAACCACCATTAATAGAAATATTAACACTAAGAAATCAACGAACACCATGAACAACAGTTAAAAACAAATGACAAGAGCATAAAAATTGAGAGAAAAGTAGAGCTAGCTTGACCTTGAGGAACCATAGCTTCTTCATCCACCATCATAGCTCTGGCTTTGCAAATCAATTCCCATACCTATATATCTATATTTATATCTATGCAAACTCTCAGTGAAAATGTGCTTTATAATTATAGTGTTCATTTCTAAGTGCTCTAGACTATTGTCCACCACTTGTTGTTCAACTCAAAGAGGAAGAAAATAAGGGGAAAAAGGAGTCATAATAATACCAAATGATGATGTCCTGGTCAGTGGACTAAGATTGCTCCAACCAAAAGGAAATAATGCATACAATCGACTTGGAAGATTTCAGTATTTTGTTTATTTCAATACATTACATGAACTTTAACAACTTCATAAGCAAGTTTAACATGGGGTGAAGGAAGTAATTAATCTTAGGAAAAGTAAAGTTGGTTGGATAAATGTCATTTTATGTGACTTGGCTTGGAAAATTCCCTTTCTATTATGTTTGTGTGTTGGTGGATGTAGGTCCTTATACACCAAAATAGTCGGGTTTGTACTATGGTGGGGGTAGGGTAAGGTAGGGTAGAGTGGGGACTCATGTAAGCTTTAATTGTGTGTGTTGGGTGTCATAGTCGCTAAGTTATTGTGTGTGTGTTGAGTGTTATAATCGTTAAGTTGTTGTTGTGTGTGTTGGATGTCATGATAATTAAGTTTGTTTTGTAAGAGGAAGTCTATCATATTAAAAAATGATTTAGAGTCGCTTTAATCATAAAATAAATATTATTGCGAAACACAAATTATACCATATAAATATAATATTGTACTATTAATAGTTTGTAGCACATCACATAAATAAAAATCACATATTAAAAAAAGCCTACATGATATGACATTGAAAATTATATGGATGTTTTAGCAACAATAAAGAAGATCCATTGATTGTTCAATTGTTTATGATTATGATTCATTATAGAAGATTACCTAGTTTATATTCGATGTATAAATTTCAATGAACACTTTCTTTTTGGTTGTTGGTATGGTTCCTAAGCGATTTTTTTGGCTGCGATGACACATTATTGTCTTACAAATCTAATGGAAGTGGATACCTTATCGAGTGCCCTAGTCTGATGCTTTAGTTAAAGATACATATATATTACTAAAGGTTACATATTAAGAATTATGTTATTAGAAAGAGATTTGTGGTTGTTAAATCATGCATGTATATAGTAAAGTAAATATTATTGCGTGACAAAAATGTTCCATAGAAATATTCTCGTGTGACAAAAATGTACCATAGAAATATGTCATTGTAGTAATAGTTTAGAATGCATCATATAAATAATAATCGCATGCTAAAGAGGGCCTACAAGATATCACATTGATAGGTATATGGGTGTTTTGATAGCAACAACGAAGATACATTTATTGAATTGTTTGTGATCATGATTCATTATATGAGATTACCTAGCTTATGTTAGGTGCATATTTGACAATGAACATTTTCTCCATTAAGGTGGGGATTGGGATTTTCCCTTGTCATAAGTTGAGGAATTTGCTCCTTATCCATTCTCATAATTCTTATGCACTCTAGTTCAAGATGTACATCCATTAGCAAAATGTTGTTGGTTCAATTTCCAAGTGATCGCTTTGGTCACGATGACAACATATTATCCTTTTGGTTGTGACAACACCATATTGTGCTACACCTCCAATGAAAGTTGGTGCCTCGTTGAACATTTTAATCTAGCTTTTAGGTTAAGGATCCACCTCCATCAGTAAAAGGTTGTTGGTTCGATTCCCAAATAACCCTCTTTGTTAAAACACCATATTGTCCTACAACTATAATGAAAGTGTTTACCTTGTTGAACTCATCGAATTGGAATTTTGATTAAGGATCCATATCCATTAATAAAAAGTCGTAGTTTGATTCTCAAACAACCCTCTTAGTCACAACAATTGTATTAAAAGAGGATACCTTATAGAATTCATTGGTCTAATGTTTTGGTTACGAATCTAAACCACTAGTAAAAAGGTTATTGTTTTGATTCCCAAGCAACCCTCTTAGTTAGGAAACACCATATTATCTTACAATTACAATCAAAATGGGTATCATGTTAAAGAACCTAAACTAAAGTTTTGGTTTAGAATTTGTTACTATTAATAAATAATAAATAAGGTTGTTGGCTTGTGAGAAGGTTGTTGGTTTGTTTCTTAGACAATCCCTTTTAGTCACAACACCACAATATTGTTCAACAACTTTCTTTAATGAAATGAGTATTTTATTAAAAACCTCAATTTAATCCTTTTAATATATTAAAGATACATATCCATGAGTTGAAAGGTTGTTGGTTTGACTCTCAAAGAGTCTTCTTAATAAGGACGACATCATATTATCCTCGAAATCTAATAAAAATAAATACTTTATTAAACACCCCAATCTGATATTTTAATTTAATAATATATATATATATTTTCCCAAATTTAACACCCACGTGTAGCACGTAGGCCCATAGGAATCTTGAGGATGACCTTGACTTGTAGCTGAAATTTTAGTGGTGTCTCTTTTTGTTCCTTAGCCTCCTTGCTATTATATCATTTCATGGATTGGTCATAGTTAGTCGTGGACAAGGAAATATTTGTTGTCCACTGGTCATGTGGGCATGTGCACATCATCGCGGATTTTTGTCCTTGAAGCATGGAAAAGGAGTTATTCCCTCTCCTTGGACGGCCACATATGTAGCTTGCTCAAATTATAAGATTATATCTCAAAGGTACCTCATATTACCTTATTCCTTCTTTTTTTTTAAACAAGAATGGGTAGATTTAGTATTATTAAAAGGGTGTGGTTGAAGTTCACAAATTTTAAATTACAGATTTTGGATAAAACAATTACAAAAATTTGAGATTCAGAGAAGCTACATGATCTAAAATTATTGAGAATAGCTAGACTTTTTTAGAATATGAGAGAATATAATGTCACACAGTAAAAACTTTGTTGAAACTGTCAAGAATAAAAAGACATAGACACTACATTAGTTCCCAAACTTGGGAAGGGTCTTGTGATATGAAACTTCCATCGTATGACCATTAGCTGGCATGTTCAAATCTGAGAAAGGTGAGGGGAAAAGTGTGAGACGAAGAGGGACATGTCATGATGACGACGTTTGTCCTGCCTGCGAAGGTCACTAGAACCTTGATCACTAAAGTTGAAATGACGAAATTCATTAGGGGATTTAAATTTGATGAAACTCCCCATTAATTGATATCACTCCTTTTTCCAAGGTTGTAGACGGATTTGCTTGATAATCCGCAGGCCTGTTATTTTCAAGAAGGACGTGGAAATCATGACCAATCATTTCCATCCTTTCCTAGATGGAAATCATGAATTGTCCAAAATGAAGTGCCTCTATATGAACCATGTTTGTTTTGGCTGCACATATTTAGGTAAGATGTGATTTAACCACAAGGCCAAAGATTTGGTTGAGATCTTGTATGAAGTATTCAAAAGGGTGATCAATCACTAGTTGGTAATTAGCTTGGGGTCCCTCCCTTTAGAGATGAATTTTGATGAAATCTTGATTAATATTGACTCCCAATGATTGCATGTTCAAAGTTTCTTTGTATGTTTTGATTGAACATATTTAGGCAATATGTAATTTAACCACAAGGCTAAGGATTTGGTTAAGGTCTTGTATGAAGTATTCAAAAGGGTGATGAATCACTAGTTGGTAATTAGCTTGGGGTCACTCCCTTTCAAGATGAATTTGATGAAACCTTGATTAATATTGACTCCCAAGGATTGCATGTTCAAAATTTCTTTGTATGTTTTGATTGCACAAATTTAGGCAAGATGTGATTTAACCACAAGTCCAAGGATTTGATTAAGATCTTGTATAAGTATTCAAAAGGATGACCAGTCACTAGTTGGTAATTAGCTCAGGGTCACCCCCTTTCGAGTTGAATTTGATGAAACCTTGATTAATATTAGCTCCCAATGATTGCTTGTTCAAAGTTTCTCTGTACACCTCTTAAAGGTCCGACATAACAAATTCAAAACCCTAATCAAAGTTTTGGCAATTTAGATCAATTTTGAGTTGAGCAATACCTATATGACATCAATCCACTTTCATGCACAAAACTTAAATAATGGTGGAACTATTATCATGCAGAAATTTATATTGAGTTTATGTTAAACATGTGTATGGAAAAAGAGTCATTTTATTACAAGATTAACTTATGTTGATAAGAAATACTAAATTTTGGAAGATTATTTTTTTCCTATTCGAAATCTTTTTATTTCTTTAGGAATTATAAACTCCATACCATATATTTTTATTTTTTTTGTAAATGAGTGTGTGAAACTATATTGCTTTATAAGGTTATAGTACAAAACTGATGCATGGACTCCCAGGATTTGCCTGAACGAAAACTAGATCTGGGGTCCCTGGAATGCAGTATCTGAAAATAAACAAGATGTCCTGGGTCACCACCATGAGAAACCAACCCAGGCTACCATAATCCAGTCTAAAAAACTTCATCAAAAGAAACCAAATAGTCTAAACGTAGTGGGGTTAGCTCCTACTCTGAGAGACATGATCTGGGCGGGTCCTGTTCTAGTCTAGGTTGATGGGGTGCTCTTCATCCCCTTCCTGCTATGTTGCATCCTCCTCCCTCTATTCCACCAGAGGTAGCTTTCTGATGCATGCTGGGGTTCCATTTCTGTCAGCTGGAGTGATATCTATATGGTGGATGTAGCGTAGATAGAGATGAAATTGCCCTACCATCTGCTCCAGTTTCTCCCGTTGTCTTTTCTGGTTCTCCACCAGCCTTTTTACCCCCGCCTCCAGGTTACTGAGGCGATTGAGAATTCCTGTGCACTTTTTCTTCTGTTCTTTGGTTTCTATCCTGTTAGTCTCCCCCCGGTCCACACACATCTTACCTATCAACATTTTGGTTCTCCAAGCTTCTTCCACTGTCCTGTGGTAGAGGGCTATCCTTGGTTGTGTGGCTCTGGGGTCCCGTATTCCTCCTGCTTTCTGGGTTAGTGTTGATTAGGCTTTGCCCTTGTGGGCGTTGTTGATTTTTCCCTCCCATATTTTAATGATTGTCTTCCCCTTGGTGTCTACCTTCGTGAGGAAGGTGCTCTTTGCTTCCCTGGCCGCCTGTTCGATTCTTTTCATCCGTCGGGCGCTCTGTGGAGGTTCCTTCCCCGGGGGCCTCTCTTGCTGTTGGTTTTCTTCATGCGTACCATCTTCACTTGCAGGTGGTGGTTCTTATGTTGGGTTGTTTCCCTGTTCCTCTTCACCTCCTTCTGGTAAGTAAGGTGGCCCCTATAATTGCGATGCCTCGTTCTGGTGTCCCTGTCTTTATGGAGCCAACCGACTGTGGTCCTGTCCTTGCAATCATGGACTGCTCCTCAAGGTGGTCCTGCCCGTCAGTATCCTCTATTCCATAGCGTGTGCACTTGATGACCTTGTCGTTATCCCAGCACCAATGCTTTGCCCTGCTCATTGTACGCCATCCCTTTCCTTGTCCCATCTTGGTACTTAGGTGAGGTGTGCTCCTACTTGGCCCTGGTGTAACTTGTCGTCCTTCATCCTTTTTCGCCTGCGAGTTATCTCTTCTGCTTTCCAATGGGTAACTTCTGTACTTCTTTTTATTGATGGGACCGTGGTGCCCTAACTTCTCCAGATATGTGATCTGCAAAACCTTATTTGATTGGTGGGCCATCAGATTCTGTCTAGGACCTACATGTCCTTCAGTGTCTTCTGTGCCTCCATTCTTGCCATAATCTTCCGTGCTACTCCTGTTGTCCCAGTCTTTTGCCGCAAGTTGGATGCAATCTACCCGGAATTGACCTTGTGGGATGTTGCGCCAGATTGTGTCCAGTTCTGGACCTTCGTTCTCGACCCCCTCGTTTGCTATTCTTTCCGCTAGTCCATTTGTTGATCTCCTCACCCAACGCAAAGCCATAGTGATCCCTGTCCGCAAGTGCTCCTGGATTTTTTTTAGTAGGTAGGCCAATCACCAGTGCCTCTGGATTTTACCTATTCTGGTACCGTTTTGGAGTTTTCTCATTGTGTCGATGACTAGCGTGGAGTCTCCTTCCACTATGGCGTTCGTCATCCCCTCCCGGCTGAGAATCTCCAGGCCTGTCTCCAGGGCTCTGAATTCTGTGGTGTTATTGGTTGAGTTTCCTAGGCTTCCCGCGTACAGTCGTATGATGTTCCCTTTACTATCCCTGATTACTCCTCCCAAACCTGTTTTTCCTGGGTTGCCTTTCACCGCCCCATCGAAATTCAACTTGAGGGAGCCTGAAGGTGGCGGTTTCCAGTTGCGCTCACCTACTTGGAGTTGCGGCTATTGTTTGTTTGGATTGGGGTTGCACCCACCTGGTAGTTGGAAAACCTCTAGGACACGAGAGTCTTGATCAGTGGGTTGCGCTTTACCCTCCTGGTAGTTGTGACTCATCACCATCTCGCATATCATGGAGGTTATTGTTTCCTTGATCTTCCCTTCTGTCCAGCTTTGGTTTCTAAAAATGCGTCAGTTCCTTTCCTTCCATATCGACCATATGATCATTCCTGGGGTGAGGGTCCAACAAAGGTTCACCTCTTCTTGGTCGTAGTTTTCTCTTCAGATCTTGATTGTTGCGGCATTGTTACCATAGATCCTGTCGGACTGGCAGAAGATACTTGCTGCCCAGTCCCACAGTTCTGTAGTGTAGGTGTAGTCATCAAGGAGATGGTTGGTCGTTTCTTCCTGAGTTTGACAAAGATGACATCTTGACGGACCGGTGAAACCTCTTTTCCTTAGGTTATCCCAAGTTAGGATTCGGTTGTGTAATATTAGCCATTGGAAGATCTTAATCTTTGGCCATTGGGGGGCTGTTCTAGAGCTTATCCTAGTGTTGCACTAGGTCGTCTTGGTCTAGGTTCGCCATATAGTGCCAGAATTCTTTTAGGTTGAATTCCCCTCAGCCTTTTTGCCACACCTCAACTGGTCCTCTCCTTCCGTGACTGCTATTTTCCGTCTTCCCAGTTCCTCCTCCACCTCTTTTATTGTTGTTGCAGGTATCTCATTGTCCTAAGGATTAATCTTGTCCCAAATTCTCCATTTGTTGCGGTCCGTTCCCTGCTGCCAGTACTGATAAACGTTGATTTTTCCTTGTGGGATGAGGTCCTGTTGGAGTATCCCTCTGTCCGGCTTTTCCATCTTTGGTTCCTATTTCCAAGCGTCCTCCCATAATCTGGTTGTTTTGCCATTCCTAATTTCCCAAAAGCTGTGTGTCTGAGTCCAAGATTTGTTGCGCCAAGCTAGGTTCCAAATGACTGAACCTTCCCTAGTTCCTCCAAAGTGGATTCTGTCCTGGTCATGGGTGTCCGGTGCGTATTTTGCATTCCATAGGTTTACCCAAGGTGTTGCAGTTTCTTTGACCCACCGCCACCAGAGTTTCGCCCCATATGCATTGTTGGTCATTTGTGGATCTTGTAGCCCTAAGCCTCCTTTTCTTTTTGGCCTACAGACTTTCTCCCAGGCCACTAGGGCCCATTTTTTCTTTGTTTCTGCACCTCGCCACAGGAAGTCCCTCTGGATGGCTCTGATTTTCTGTAGGATCCCCTGTGGAGTAGGGAAGACTGACATCATAAAGGTTGGCATAGCTTGTAAAACAGTCTTGGTTAGGATCAGTCTGTCAGCTAGGTTAAGGGACCTATACGTCCAGTTTTTTACCCGCTCTTGTAACCTATTTATTACTCCTTCCCAAGTTTACAACTTATATAGTTTTTCTGTCAAAGGAACTTCCAAATACTTGTTGGAAGTGTTTTCCGTTCAAAGCCTAGAATGTTGGTCAAATTCCTTTGGATAACTGGATTGGTATTAAAGAAAAAGATCATCGACTTGGAGTGGTTGATCTCAGTGCCTGAGGCTTCCCCAATATTCTAGGATTTGTTTGTAGGCTTTGGCTTCCTTGACCGTGGGTATGCCATGGAGTAGTGTATCATCCACAAATTGTTGGTGACTTGAAGTAGGGCAGTTTTCAAAAGGTTTGAGCCTTGTTATTTCCCCAATTGTTGTTGCGCTCTTTATGCTCTGGCTGAGGCCTTCCATCATCCGAATGAACATGAAGGGGGACAACGAGTCTCCTTGTCTGATCCCTCTTGTGGGCCAGAAAGGTTTGGCCGGGGCTCCATTGATTAGTAGCAAGTAGCTTGTTGTGGATACTAAACTGACAATCCAACTGATCCAGTGTTGGGTAAAACCAAAGGCTTCCAAGGTCTTGATCATATAATGCCAACTAATTTTGTCATAAGCTTTTGCCAGGTCTAGTTGTATTATCATTCTCCCCCTCTTCTGAAGTTTTAAGGTGTGAATGATCTCATGGGCCTGGATGATGTTGTCCATTATTTGTCTACCTTCCACGAACCCTGCCTGTTCTTGCGAGATCAATGAAGGTAGGAAGGGTTTCAATCTATTTGCTATGATTTTGGAGATGATCTTGTAGATCACATTACAAAGTGGTATGGGTCTGTACCGGTCCGGGGTTTTGGCTTCATTTTCTTTGGGCATTAGGGTGATCATGGTTGTGTTTAGTGCTTTAAGGATGGAGGTAGACCTTCTAGAGTCCTCTATTACCTTATAGATGTCATGTTTGATGATTTCCCAATAGGATTTGAAGAACTCCACAGTGAAGCCATCTGGACCTGGTGCTTTTCCACTGGGCATTTCCTGGAGAGCTTGGTCAACCTCTTCTGTGGCGATATGTTTGTTTAGGAAGATGTTTTGTTCCTTGGTAATCAAGCGTGGATTATGCTGGGTTATCCTGTGAATGGCCTCCGATTTGTCTTGATGCGGTTCTTGGGCTATCCTGTGGAAGTGTCTAACCATAGCGCTTTTGATCTCCTGACGTGACTCGCGCTCGATTCCATCCTAGTCCTTGATCTTCAAGATTTTTTTATGGGCTCTTCTGGCCATGGTTGTTCTATGAAAGAACTTGGTGTTCCGCTCTCCTTCCTTTAGCCATCGAACACGGGACTTTTGACGCTAGAGTGTTTCCTCCTACTGGCATCACGCCTTCCACTCTTGGGTCATTTGGAGCTCTTCCTTTTTCCGGTCCTCCGTATAGCCTTCCTGCATGAAAGTTTCTTGGAGTTTTTTCATTTTTTCTTCGACGTCGTTTTTCTCTGTGTTTATATTCTCGAAGATATCCTTGTTCCATTCCTTGAGTTTATTTTTGACGTATTTAAGTTTCTTGTGTAGTTTGAACATCCTAGTCCCTTGCTCCGGTTGCTCCTCCCGCCACCACTGTTTGATTTTTTCATTGAAAATTGGATGATCAATCCAAAATTTCTCGAATCTGAAGGGTCTGTTCTTAGGTGTTGTATGGAAGCCTGCTTCCAGTTGCACTGGCCAGTGATTAGATCCACCCCAAGGTAGGATGTCAGCCCTTGCATAATGATTGACTCCGATATGAGGAATCGGTCGAGTCTTGTAGCTACCTAGAACTGGTTCATCCGTTTATTGTTCTAGGTGAACTGGCCATTCTTAGTTTGGAGATCTGCCATCTCCGCTCTGTCTATAAAATTTGAAAACTCCTCCGCATCCCGATCTAATCTTCTCGTACCACCCTTCTTTTCCGCAAGGGAGGTGATAATGTTGAAGTCCCCTGCCAGGATCCAGTGGAGGTTGGTGGCTTGGCCTTTTATATCTTCTAGGTCTCAGATCATTCCTTTATTTTCCTCTGGCCCGTGGGGCCCATACACATTTGTGCAGAGAATCTCATCAGTGTTTGCTATGATTTGCATGCGCACCGTTAGGGTGTACCTAGTTACTTCGACTGCTATTAAATTTAAGATTTATGGGTTCCACAAAGTGAGTATGCCACCTGACCTTTGGCGGTCTTCGATGGCTACCATATTTTTCTTGCGTCGGTGTTGTTTACTGATTGCCTCCATTTTGTATGTATTACATTTCGTCTCTTGAATAAAACAGAGATCCAGTTGCTCCTACTTTAGTTTATTCCTAAGGATTCTTTGTTTTCTTGGGCTGTTTAGGCCTCTTATATTCCAAGTTATAACCTTCATTTAAACATGTGGGGGAGAGTGGGGAAAGAGTTTCTTGATCTTACCCGAGTTTATCAATAACACTCCTAGCTCCTATAGTGCCATGCTATTTGATTTCCTACCTTTTTCCCTCCTTGTCTATTTGGGTGATAGCTGCGATTGTCCCTCACTAGATTTCACTCCTAGGTGTCCTATCTCCCTGTGTGTGCGTTTTTGTCCTCTGGCTTTAGCTTCCTCCCGTAGGAGGAACATGTATTGGATGCGGTCGAGTTGCTCTATTGGTACGTTGTCGACTCCCTACCTTTTCCATTGTTCTAATATGTGCAGAAAATCTATCCCTTCCTTTTCCACCAAGTCTTTGAGATCAGGGTCTTCTATGCCTACTTTGCTCGGGGTAATCTCTACATCCCTGTAACACCTTGTTTTCCCCAGTCTGTAAAAATAACTATATTGGCCAAGAACTATGGAAAACTCAAAGATGTGAATGTTTGATTTGACGAACCTTTGTAAAAAAGGTCGATGAATGTAAATTATGTTATGAATATGTGTTGCATGACTGCTGGGAGGGGGATGTGCTGAAAGAGACCATGATGGCTAATGAGAGGTGGTGGAAGGGACCTGGAATGGTTGCGTTAACTTCCACTGAGCTAGTACCGTACTGGTTTTTATTTTCTCAAAGACCAAAGCAAGTCTCTGACCTTGGAATGGATTTCTCGTTAGATTGGTAGGTGGGGAGGCTCCTCAAGAGTTAATGAGGGGATGGGGGTGAACCGCCCATCCGTAAAAGCTCTCAGACCTAACCACGAATGAGGAAATTCGTGCCACATGCAATCTTGTAGAGAAAAAGGCAAGAGAGGAAGTGTGGTAGAGGGTAGAAAGAGAGAGAGAGCACGCGCGACAGGGATCGCAGAAGAGAACTAGAGAAACTCTGGAAACACAGGGAGTTCTGAACATAGGAGAAGGAGAATAACCTTTGTCCTGGATTACTTTTTTGTATCAGGTGAAGGAGAGTAACGTTTGTCCTTGACTTCCGTTAAGATGGAAGTAGGAGACTGAATCTCAAAGCATAGTGGTCTAGCTCGGAGTTGGCTAGTGGTAAATCTATTTGGAGTCACTGAGCCTAAGATTGGGTGGAAACGAGCACCCCTCGCAGCAGTTGCGTCATGCCCGGTGGATCTGATAAGTGTTTTATGCCTTGTATTTTGAATTGAATATCATGAATACATGCTCATGTTTATATGCCCATAATGATTTCTATGTGGAATGAATGCCTAGTGTTTTAGATTGGAAATAATGGATGCATGTGTATACTTACATGCCATAGTTGGTTTCTGTACAAATGATTAAGCCCGGGGCATGAGTTCGCTCCACCGAGAATCGTCTTGTTTGCTTGATTCTCGTAATATTCCGGGAAGGCTCCTCGAGAGTACTCTTCCCCGGGAATTACCCCATAAACCTTAGAACCGTAACGAACCTTTACCTAGAGACTCAACTAAGATTAGGGACAATTGCCCAAGAACCGTTTGAAGGTTCATGCTATCCGAGTCTGGAAACCTTATGCAAGAAAGAGTAGCTCTCTAAGGTCTCGGAGTCATGGGAGTTTGAAGCTTCGAGAGGTTGAATTTCGTGATTCAAGCTGAGAAAGGATAGCGAGTCCAATTATCGAAAGAGAATACCCCATCGTTTGGTATATGAATGGTCAGAATCCTTTCAGAAATACCCCAGATCTGTCAAGACTGATGGATCTAGAGGAGGAGCACAGGCATTAACACCTTGACCCTTTTAGCCTTCACAAGTAGCGATGGGATCCAGGACCATAGATCCAAGGATCTGATGGAGCTCTATTGACCATTGATCTTAACCCTTGCATAGGTAGGAGAGTGGACTCGACAATGTCCTGAAAGTCTTGAAGTATTCATAACCATCCATCGGCATAGGACACGTGGCAGTCAGGTATCATTTCGCTAACTCGTGACTTAGAGTGGTCAAGGGCAGGACTTCACAAACTCACGATTCGCGAAATCGCGACGTGATCGTGGTCGTTGGATCCAAGCCCCAGAAGAACCATTGGATCAGAGCCTCCACGTGGTATCACGTATCAGGGGTTCAAAGGTTGAAAGAATTTCTTTTTGACTGCAGAAGTCGTGAAGTGCCAAGCACCGAGAGCTCGTGCGAACACGTGGCACATCCGTTAGGTGGGGACCGTGGGGTTGACAGGTGGTGTAAGAACAAGCACCCAGAGAAAGGTGGGAGTGGGTGACAGGTGGTGGACACATGTCGCCTGGAAAAGAGTCAACCCGTTGTTGACTTATCGTGGCTCGGGGTTTTGAAGGATGAAGAAGTTGCACCTTGATCGCTAAGGTCGCGAGACGCCGAGAGCTGAGGTCTCGTGCGACGGGCGGCAATGACAAAGATCGTAAGCAGAGTACAACGGAGGAGACAAGTGGCGTGTACGTGTCACTTTGGCAGAGTCCTCGTAACGTTGACCTATTGCGTATCGGGGATTCACAAAGGAGGAGCATGAGGGCTCAACAATCCAACTTGCTAGGTCATGAGTTGCGAGTAGTGCTAGTGTCTAGCCTAGGCTATGGTTATATGTAGCAGGCACTAGTGAGGAGGAAGCCATACCCGTATCACATCTTGGGTATCGACATTTGGAGAAAGAGGAGTCAAGAGCCTTGATTCTCCAACTCGTGAGTTGTGAAAGGCACTTGTGCTAAGGCCAGGTTGTGGTTGCTTGGAGGAGAATAAGGGAAGGGATGGTCTGCACTAGGCCCCATAGAAATTTGGGGATTTTGTCCCTTGAAGAAAAAGACGAAAAATCTAGGTTGTCGTAGTGGGTGTGTGACAAATTGGTATCAGAGCATGGTTACAACACTTGGTCTGCTTGGGCTCATGAACGAGTTGCACAGAAACTCCATTTGAAGTACTCTTAAAAGGAGCAACTCTCTATCCTAACCCCTTTATCAAAAGTTGAAGTTAAGAATGAAAATTCCTATTGTGTGTATGCATTTGAACAATATGAATTATGCGTTGATTGTGAATAAATATAATGTTGATTAACAACAAGTGTTTTTCTTGCACAACAAGCGGTCGATCAACCACGGGAAACTGCAGATGCATAGAATGGTGATGCACCACAAAGTGGGGGAGGGCTCCCACAGTAGAGATTAAGAGTCTGACGAAATGAGAGCGGTAGAGACCCCTCCAGATCTAGCTGAGACTATGAGGAGCCTCATGGCCGAACTACAGAGCTGCAAGGCCGACAACGAGAGGTTGATGAAAGAGCAAGAGAAGCAAATGGCAATTAATGTAGTCTTGTTGCAGAGTTTATCCGACATACAAAGATAATTGCAACATGGACCTGACACTAGTCACGCGGACCGACGACAGACAAAGAAAAGTCGAAGTCCACCTGAGATACATAAACGTGGTCTTTTAAGTGGCCACACTGGGAAGAGTACCTCGAGAAAGGTCCACCCCAGAGATAAGGGACAAGCGTTGGACGATTCCTCTGGAAAGGAAATTGGTGATTCAAAGGGATCTTCTAGTAGCAGAACTAGTTCTTATTCCCGAAGAAAATGGAAGAAGAGAAAGCATTCCAAAAGTCATAATCTCGAAGAATTCAAGAAGGCCAAACCACTCTCTTTCAATGGTGAAATAAAGAAGGGGGAGGAAGCGGAGGCTTGGCTACTTGGACTGAAGAAGTATTTTAGAGTCCATGACTTCTCAAAAAACTTGAAGGCCCGAGTAGCCACTTTCAACTTGAATGGAAAGGCTTCCATTTGGTGGGAAGACCTTAAGAACGTAAAAGGGATTCACGAAGAAGACCTATCTTGGGAACGGTTTGAGAAATACTTCAGGAATAAGTATTTGCAGGAAAAGTATTTCAACGAAAGGACTAAAGAATTCTATGAACTCAAGCTGGGGAAACTCACCATAGAGGAATATGTCAGCAGATTCCTCGAGTTGCTGAGGTACGTACCCTATATAAACGCAGAAAAGGCAAAGGTGCAACGATTCATCAGTGGACTACCTAAGGACTATCAGAACATGATTGAGTTTGACAAGCCAAAGACCCTAGAAGACACTATCCGAAAGGCAAGATATTGTTATGAACAACTTGGGCATCGAACATAACCTCACAAAGGCTGGAAGCAAAAGAATAGTTCGGGATTCCAGAAAAAGGGGTTTAAATCCCCAAGATTTAAAAACTATAAAAAGGACTCAAGGATGAGCTTCCCAACCTGAAGTGTACACCAGTATAATTTTCCCTCCCAGAGCAGAAATAAACCTTCTAGATCTACCCCAGGAAAGATTGATAACCCAAAGAGAGAACCCTTGAAATGTTGGGGTTGTGGAGAAGAACATCTACTGAGGG
>JZKD02S1616436.1:117914-145178 GCA_000966675.3 Picea glauca
GAGAAACTGACAAGTGTAACTTTCTTCATGAAAATAATCTTAAAGAAGAGTTAGATCTTCTATCACCATGTCATAATCATGTCATCATCTTGATAACCAAAAATGTGGATAACATCAGGCATGGGTAGGATGTAATTTGATCTTTCCAGGCCTTAAAACACTCCACAATTGTATTTCCAGACCACCTGCTCGGTAGGTTTATAAATGTTGTTACCCTTTCCCAGACTTTCATGGTAAAAGTGCATTCCACAAACAAATGGTAAACAAACTCCTTGCTAACTTTACATATATGGCAGAAACTTGGTCCATGAAAACCTCTACACTAAAGTAGATCCCAGGTGAGTATCTTGTTCTCTGCCATTAACTAGGTGAATAACTCAATTTTTAAGGGGCATGCCCATGACCACAACGCTTTCCGCTAGCCTCCAATCACAAAACACCATTTTTTTTTCCACGACCTCATAAGAATTATCGACAGTTAACTGTCCCGATTTTTCGCCCCCCATCTAGATAAGCTGATCCAGATTCTCCAACAATTGAACACCATTGTTGATGAGCGCACAACGAAAGGAATTGCTGGAGTGCCAATTTGTTCCTATCATCCCCACACGAGCATCACAATGTGCCTGGAATAAAAAATATATTCCTTTCCTGTTGAGTGTTGAGATTAGCTCTCTAGTCAAAACAACCCCTTCCCCCATCCCCAGAATGTGATCTTTACCCAACCGAATGTTGTGACCAGATCCCAGTCTCCATGCTAACCAATATAAAACAATGTACAAAGACTTTAAAAGATGCTTCCAGGTCTGAGACCCTTTAACATCAACTACTTTAACCGTGCACAACCATCTATCAACATAAACATAAGGATAGTATTTATCTTTTAATACACGATGCCATAATCCTTCTTGTATCAGAGATCTCCAGAGAGTATTTTCCGCCACAGCCTTACCAAATCTGCCTAGATCCCTCAAACCCCAGCCTCCAAACTTTTTTGGACGAGTTATAAGTTGCCATGCATAGAGATGAATCTTCTTTTTCCTATTACACCCCGACCAAAGGAAGTCATAGATAATCTATCGAATCTTATGGAGAATATGAGAGGGAAAATTTGCAAGAGCTATCCAATAGACGGGTTGTCTTTCTAAAACCTCCTTGATGAGTACAAAGCACCCCCCAATGGATAGCCACCTATTGCACCAATGGCTAATCCGTGATTCATATTTGGCAATCAACCAATGCCAATCCTCAATTTTGTATCTATTGATCTTCAAAAAATATCCAAGATACCTGAAACCACTAGAAAGATCAACAAAGTTATTATGAAAATTGGCCTTTAAAATCACAAGATCTTGTTGACGCACATAGTGTTGTAGAAAATATGTTTTCTTTTCATTTATCATGAGACCAGATGCCATACAGAAAATTTCCAGAACTCTTTTTATTTCCTGCCATTCAACAATAGAAGCTTTAGTCATAATGAGGATATCATCTACAAACAATAGGTGGAGTATCTTAAGAAGCCTTGATACCTTTATGCCTGTGAGTAATCCTTGCTCTTAGCTTCTTTTTAAAGCCAGACTTAAGCCTTCCATAATTAAAATAAATAGCAATGGCGACAATGGGCATCCATGACGTAATCCCCTCTCACTATAGAAGAATCCTGAAGGCTCACCATTGATCAATATAACATATGTTGCTGATGTAATACAACCCATTATCCACTTTGTCGTTGGAAGGTCGAACCCACATTGAAGAAAGACCAGTCTTAGATAATCCCAACCGACACAATCATAGGCTTTTTTCAAATCAATCTTTAGGATTAATGCTTGAAGATTTTTCTCTTTGATACTATGCAGACATTCCTGTTCCATCCCGATAACGTCGATAATCTATCTTCCTTTTAAGAAACCAAATTGTTCCTCAGATAAGACACAAGACATGATCGGTCTAGTGCGCCTAGAAATTATTTTAGTGAATATCTTATAACAAACGTTATAGAGAGCTACCGGGCAAAACTCCTCAAAAGTAGCAGGACCATTTACCTTCGGCATGAGAGCGATTAAGGTCAAATTGAGTGCTCTATTTACAACACCAGTCTTGCGCGACTCCTCAACTGCATCCAATAAATCTTTGACAATCAAATAATAGAAATGCAAGTAGAATTCCACGGTCCACCCATTGGGGCCAGGACTCTTGTCTTTGGCAAAGCCCTTTAATACATCTAATATCTCTTCCTTGGTAACTAATTTCTCAAGTTGGATGACTTCCTCCTCACTTACCAACCTTGGATATAAGCTGACCGATGCTACCTTATCCAATATCGTATTCATACTTAGTTCTTGATAGAAGGTACTGAAGTATCGCTAAGCTTCAATCTTTATTGCATCATGCCCATAGTGTTCCTGTCCCAATTCATCTTTGATCTCCCATAAATGTTTTTTATTCCGCCTGTAACTAGCGAAATGATGAAAAATTTTTGTGTTCCTGTCCCCGCATTTAATCCATGTCGCCCTGCTTTTAAGACGCCAATGCTCCTCCTTAGCCATAAGTAACTTGTTCCTTTCACTTCCAAGTTCTTTCAATCAGGTTCTAAGATCAATGCTTTGTTCAGTTTCCAAATATTGCTCAAATAGGTGTGCAATCTCAACTTCTAAAAGTTTGAATTGTAAATTTTCCTTTTTATTTTTGTCAGCCAACCAGATCTTAACCTGTGCTTTTAACTCAGAGAGTTTCCTAGGCAGTATCCGTTGAGCTCCAACCTCCTCGACTACCTTTTGTGAACCCCAAAACGTCCAAACTAAATTGCAAAATGACAATTCTAGCAAGAAAGCTAGATTGAATTTAAAAGGATAAGCAACAGGCTTATAACCATAATCTATTTGAATAACTACAGGCGCATGATCCGATACAAAAGGGAGATCCACCCAAGATCTGTATTTTGCATCATCATTTAATAACACTTTTGAAACATATTCCCTATCTAATCTCTTATGGATTTCCTCCCTCCCTCTCCTCCCATTTTGCCATGTAGGCAATAAAACTGCATGCTTGATATCCACCAACCAGTTAGAAGAGAAAAGATTAAAAAAAAAACTGCCAAAGGATCGGGCAAGGCCACATCGCCCCACACTTCATCTGTACTGATAGCAAAGTTCAGATCCCCCACAAGGATGTGATTGTTTTTTGCTAGCATCCCTTTTTCATCTTGTTCCCAGAAATGCCTATGCCCAGTGCACGACCCATAAGTATTTATAAAATTTATATTTCTTTTATCCAGGATGTGGATACCTATCAATAGAATTCCACCAATACTTAGAAAGGACTGTAGCTCAAAAATATTAGGATTCCAAGCCACTAAAAGACCCCTAGAAGTCCCAACAAAACTAACAACAATTATCATCCAATTTGGGTAAATCGAGCACATAAACCTCCTAGCCTTTTCCTCAGAGACTAAAGTCTCTTGGAAAAAAATGATGTCCAGTTTGACAATAGAGAAAAGTCTGTGACTGGTAGGCTGTTTTAGGGTGCCACCAACCCTTCTTATGTTTAGAAAGACAAGGATCATATTTTGTCCCTTATGGAATATTGCTAAATGGATGTTCATGTTTTTTGGTCCTTAAAGTATGGAAGAGGAGTTATTCCTTGCCGCATCAAATTATAAGATTATATTTTAAGGTCTTTTATTGTATTGAGAGTAGTGGGGTGCTCTATAATTAGTATTTGCACTGAGAGTAGCGAGTTTCTTTACATGTATGGGGAGATGTTTTCACATTAGCCTTATGTTAAATAAGGTTACATTAAAAAAATTAAAGTCGATTCAATTAAAAAAATTAACAATAATAAAAATAAAGTATACTCAATTAAAAAATTGACAATAATAGAAATGAAGTCTACTCAATTAAAAGAAAACAATTACACGAACCATTACAATATATACTATGTATTTACATATAACAACATTTAAAATATTAATTCCTTCATATTAAATGATAATAAAAAAAATTACACCTTAAGAAATTTGATCCCTTAATGCTTGATAGATTTAAAATGAGTTTACGTTGATATTACCTTACTATTTTTTTTGTAAGCTAGAATTGTATTACCTTTCAAAATCAGAATTTACATATTTGGTCTGAGAGACTGGTGCTGAGGCTGCCATGAAAGGAAACCAACCCCACCACCAAAGATAAAAGTTCCATAGTATTCTACTAATTCTATTGCTATCTAATAGTTTGGTTTGATGCATATTCAAAATATCTACTCTAAGCCTATTTCTTAAATGAGAAATATAGCGTTGTGGCTTGATAAGCCAGATAGAGGCTATGAGAAACAAAAAATAGCAGACCATGAGAATTACTTGCTTGTGTAGCTATGTGGGAAGGCATGCTCTGACTCGTCCGACCATTTTGGCTCCATCACGGCTTGAAGCAACTCCTCTCTGGTGCGGTGTTGAGAAGGGTCTTGAGCTCTAGAATCCAGAAGCCAATCCAGTCGCTTTTCCATCAGCTCCAGGCGAAATTTCATTTCTGCATTGTCCTTATGCAGAGCCTGAATTCTTTCTCTTTAAACATCAGTGAAACCAGGATGAGGTGGGGGGTGGGGGCGAAACTGGAAGCAACGTTTGGATCGGGGGGAAGCGAACCAGTGGAGGAAGTCAAGGGTGGAGCTCCGGGCAGCTTACGATATGTGTCTTCGCCAATGGAAAAAGGAGGTTGTTGGGCCATGCTATTGTGGCAGGGACAAGTGCAACAGGGATGAAGAATGGAGGGAGGCTGACCAATATGTGAGTAATGTGTGCCTGCTCGGATTGAGTGTCCTCGAATTTTAGGCATGAAATGAGCACCGGGTGAGTCACACCGAGGAAGAGAGGTAATGCAGAAGGTGTGCGAGGCAGGGGTTCGAAACTTAGAGCAAGAGAGGAGAACAATCTTGGGAGGAAGAGCAGATGCCAGTAGAGGAGCTCGCGGGGCCGAGAAGGAATCGAAATAGTTCATCTACAAAGGAGGCGTGAAAAGGTTAACCTACGAGGGAGGTTGAGGAGCCATCAAATCCACACGAATTTCGTATAAGAGGGAGAACGATTTCAGGTGCTGTTGCAGGTGCTGTTACAGGTGGTTTGAATTTTTTCCGCCAGGTTATCACCCTAGGAGAGAGGAGGTGGGTGACGTGTCAACTATCATGGTGGACGTGGTTGCCGGATGTCACTCCATACAAGGTGATATTACCTTACTATTAAAATAATTGAGTTCGAGATATTTTCAGTGGATATTTAAAATAATTAATTTTTTAATTTTATATTTAAACTAATAGTACATCTTCCCAATATATATTATTTAATTTTCATAAAATATTATATATTTTTAATTAAAAACATATTATAAATATTTTTGAAATATTATATTTTTATCAATTGATAAATCTGTTTTATAAATAAAATATGAAAACAATTTAATTGTTTTAATGTAATGGTTATTACAATGTTTTGAAATTGATATCCACTAAATCTATGATATATTCTAACCATGCATTTTTTCACCATAAATTTTTTTTATTAATTTTTTAATGATTTTATTTTGTTGATTTAATAATATTTATGTTATTTAATTTTTAAATTTCATTTCTTAAAAGATAACAAAAACTACCATAATTCAATTATCAATTTTAAATTATATATTTAAACTTTATATTTTAAAAGATATTATATTTAATTTAAATTTTATATTTTAAAAGATATTATATTTAATAAAATGATATATTCTTTAATTAAAAATATTATAATTATTAAAAAAATATTATATTTTTATAATAAGTTTTTGGCTTCTCTACACATTAAAAAACGTTTTTGGCTGCTCTTAAATATCAAAATAAATTAAAATATTTAAAAACTAAATCACTCATATTACTAAGTCACTTAAGCTAATAAACCAAATATGATAGATTTATTTTCTTAATGTAGTCATTTGAAATAATATCATGAGATGTCTATAATAAATTGAGAATCTTTTTTTTTTATCTTACTATAGACATATTATGACTGTTTATTGTTATTATATAGTTGTGTATGTTGTTGTTTAGGTTTGAGTAGGTATTTATTGATAAATTAGAAATTAGTTTGATAAGCATATATTTTAAAGTTTATTTAATTAATTAATTTTATGTGGTAGTTTTGAGGGTTAGTTCAAGTAGCTATGAGATAATGTGAGATCTCTTCTTTAAAGTTGGGGAGGTTATATGTTCAAGTTTCTTGATCTCCTGAGGGTTAGGATTTATAATTAGGATTGACAATTTACCTCATTTATCATTCATGGATTATCGGGAAGTACTTGGAGGATTTTTTGGGAGGTTTTCCTTGGAATGTGTGTGTGTGTGCGTGTGTGTATTACCATAAATAGGATATTTTTATATTAATAAAAATTGCAACATAGCTCACAACGAAAATACTTCTAGAGTTTGATTAAAAAAAATTACAAAGACCAAAATTGAATTTCTAATTTCCTACATATAGCTATATCTATCTAGGTCCAAAAGTAAGACAAGCCAATATTCCTTAGTAATGTAGATTCTATAAAAAATACCTAAAGTCCTAATATCTTTGCAACACATTTAACTAGCAAAATGCATGGTGGTTGGTTGTTTCCTCCATTGTTGCATTCTCAAGGTTTGAGTTAAGCTTGATAATTTCCTTTTCCTTTGGTAGTTGGTGTATTGTTTCCTCTTCCTTCCAACCTTCATAGTTGGAGTTTATTGACTGAACATGATTGGATTCCCTTGAGTGTTCTCCTTTGATCAAGTTGGTTACCAAGTTCTTGAGCATATTAAATTCTGTCTCTAGAACAAAGATTTGTCGTTTGATCTAAACCAAGGTTCCCATAATAGTGGCATTTTGGGAGGTGCCTGATGGTCAATTCCATGTAATATAACTATAGTAGATAAAATTGATGTTTTATTACCACAGATAGACTCCTCATGAGCTCTTAATTCCCTTCTTATCTCCTACAACTTATGATAATCCATCAACAGTCTGCAATAAACTAGTCTCCCTTTTCTCAACAAGAATTATTGGCCAGCTTCCAACCCAAGTCTACACTTTTCTATCACTCCCCTCAAAGCACATGTTAAATTCTTGCAATTTCTTGTGCTATTCAAACTCTCGCTATAACATCCCTACTATAATCCCCAATTTAATTAATGCATAATGTAGATATGAATGTGGTTATGGCCAAGCGATGTACTATGCAAAATGTATTTTCTGAATTTTAATAAATATAATGTGATACCAATTGCTGGGATTAAGGACAAAGATGGGGGTTGATTTATCTACAAGAGAGTGAAATGCCAAAAAAGTGCCTAAGAGGGACCCAAGGGGGTAAATGGTTTATGGGTATTAATCCAAACCCAACTTTTTGAATTTTTATTATCATTTGGGGAAACATTCTATTTTTGTTTGAGTGTGTGAGAGCTCAATCATTAAACTCATGTAAGAGGGTGGGTGTGAGAGTCACATCCCATATTTATTGGAAAGCATGGGGTTGAAACAATCGACATTGAGTAGAGTGAGAAGTCAATTGCCTTGGGAAAATAGAGGAAATCCGTAAGGGGGAATTAGGTAGTTTTTTCATAGGAGGTTTTTGGCATGAACAACAAGAAACATGCATGGAAAAGAGCACCAGAGCTAGAGCAAGAAGGCTGGATGATTTCAGGAGCATGCTAGAGAATTTTGGAGTGTATTGGAGCTAGAAATTGAAGAACTAGGTTGTCAGGCTTGAAGAGTGAACTCATGAGTGAGTTGCACTGTAAACAACAAGTGTTTATTGTTGTTCGTTGATAGTTTTTCTAGAAGAACCCTGCAGATCCCACACACAACATAAATTTTGGCCCGGTGTCGCAGTGGATTGACGTTGGGCCCATTTAGATGGAAATTGCGCTTGGTGGTCGGTGGGCCAGTGGCTCGATGGATCGACGTCGGGCCCATTTAGATGGAAGTTGCATGTGGTGGTCAGTGCCCTGGTGGACCGGTGGCCCGATGGATTGGTGTTGGGCCCATTTGGATGGAATTTGTGTGTGGTGGCTAGTGTCTCGGTGGCCCGACAGATCAACGTTGGTTCATGAGTTGTTGTTGGAGGTTTGTGTGGGATAGATTGATGCGTCGGTTCTCCAGTGGATTAGATTGGGTTAACATTTTTTGGGAGAGATGGATCGATGTTGAGTGTGGTATCCTGGTGGGTTGGTGCCCTTGTGTGGCGTTGGTTGTAATCTGTGGTATGGGAGATTGCTCGGTGGACTGGTGCCCCACTTCGATGTTCGTCATGAGTTGTAGTGATGAAAGAGTATCATCAGTGAGCACACGTGGAAGAACAACTCAACACTTGAGAATCATTTTGGAATCTCAAACGCTAGGAGTTATGACGAATCTTTTGGAGCTGGTTGGAAAAAAGGAAGAAGATCAAACACCTTGGAATAGAATGATCATGAGCGATTAGGGAGTTTCACTTCGAGTCTTGAATGTAACTGAACTTAGGTAATAGTTAGGTTTTCGTTTTGGAGGTAGATGAGTAGTCAGGGGGAACCCTAAGGACCCTCTGAGTTAAATAAAAGTTTTGTATGCCCAAATGAGGCTGCTGCAAGTTAGTAGGAGTTTTTGAGTTTTATTTTCTATTTGAAAATAGCTATAGCCATTTTATTTCTGAATGAATATAACAGAGGAAAATTGATCCAATTGCGTGATGCTGTTATTGTTTGCAATTTCCTATTTTCATGAATGAATGAATTTCATTATGAGTAGATGAAATTGTGAATGTTGGTATAAGTTTCAATCATTTCTCTTCTATTGAGTGAGTGTAGGGTGTGCACACCGAACGCAAGGAGTGCGTTGACGAAATTTGTTTCGATTATGAAGCTTAGAAGAGATAGCACAAAAATTTCCCTTTGCAAGGAGTGCAAATCGATTGATGCAAGGCGTGCACAGTCACCCGCAAGAACTAAGTCTCGCATAAAAATCTGCTGCAAGGAGTGCAAAGATCTAGAAGCTCAGGAGGAGGATCTACAACAACCGCTAGATCGGTTGTAGGGAGAAATTTGGGCCATCAGATCAAAGTCAATATAGGAGGAACACACATAAGGGGAGAACAAATCTCGTTTGTTAGATCTAGACGCGAAGGACCAACAACCATTGGATCCAAGTAAGGTGCACGTATATTAACCCTTTGAGAGTGCACAGGGGAGACAGAATCATGAAATCATGAAATTCTGAAGCCTATCGGAACCGTCCATTAGGAAGGGACACGTGGCGAGAGATCAACGTTTTGATGAATTCAAAATCGGGGGAACCAGAGGTAGGAGTTGTGAAAACCCACAAAATCTGAAATCGCGAGGCCATCTGGACCATCGGACCACAGAGAGTTAAGGACCATTGATTTGATGCGAGGAGATTTCAGGAAATCAGGGATCGAGAAATCAGAGGTGAACCAACCTCCAAAGTCGGGAAACGTGAAATCGTGACTTGATTGTAGCTGCCAACCGAAGGAAGATCATGGACTGTAGATGTAATCATATCGGGAGTTCTCGATATGCGAAATCCTGACGCGCTTGATAGTTGAGCCCCGGGTCATGACTGGAGGAAACATTGAGGGAAGATAAGGGAGGAGCTAGCACACGCTAAACTCTTGTCGGGGTTTCGGAGGTTGGGAGAATTGGGGTGATTCACATGCAAAGACTTGACATGCGAAATCACGAAACGCCTTTTAGGTTAGGCTCGTGATCACAACTAGTGGTCTCGTGAGAGAAGCTTGTACCTGGTGCTTGTTCACATGACGAAGTTTCCTGAAAAGGACATGTGGACATTTCTTGAAGATTCTAGTGGGAAATCGAAGAGCTGCTCCAACTCGAAGATTGAGAAGATCCAGAGACCAGGAGGTCAGCAGACCCTGCTGAGGTGGGGGCACTGCATCAAGTGGTATCAGAGCGGATTTTTGTCTGTAGATTTCAGGCGAAGGAGATAAAGGAGGCGAAAGAACTCGAGTTGTATTCTGTGTTTTAGAGACAGTCAACACAATGTCACCGAGGAGACGAGTGGAACAACCTTTAGCCAATCGGGTTGTAGAAAGGGAGATGCGAGAACTTCGTGCAAGATTAGAGGCGATGGAGGAAACGAAGAGAAGAGCACATGATGCTGGAGACATCAGCGATGCAGAGAGTGAAGAGGTAGAATTCGAAGAAGCTTCAAGAGAAAATGTTGCTGAAGAATGCTTGCTGAGAGCAGTTGTCAGATTGGGAGCTAGAGCCAAAATAGAGGTCCCAATGTATGAAGGTAATTTGGATGCTGAAGAGTTGTTGGATTGGGTAAGGTCCATGGACAAATATTTAGACTATGAATATTTCGATGAGGAGAAAAGGGTGATACATGATGTCACCTAACTAAAAGGACATGCATCATTGTGGTGGGATGAACTGCAGGCTGAGAGGAGGAGTAAAGGAAAACAACAGATAAAGAATTGGGACAAAATGGTAGCCAAGTTGAAGGCTAAATTCATGCCCAAATATTATCAGATCAATCTATTCAGGAAGCTGAAGAACCTGAGGCAGAAGGGTATGACAGTTAATGAGTACACATAAGAGTTCTACAAGCTGAACATCAGAACTGGAAAAAGAGAGAAAGATGAAGAAAAAGTTGCCAGGTATATAAATGGCCTGAGGTATGAAATCCAGGATGAGATCAACATGATGTCAATAAGGACTGTGGAGGATGCTTATCAGTTCACATTGAAGGTGGAGGAGAAGTTGTCCAGAAAACAAAACCAATGAGGTAGAGGTAGAAGCCCAGCTCCGAACAAAGGCAAGGGGGTTTCCCATGACAAGGCACATAAATCCAAAGATGAGGCTGAGAAACCACGCAGTCACTCGAAAGGAGGAGGAAGTTCCCGAGGAAGACAATATGGTGGAAGAAATTCTTCCAGAGGAAGAGGAAGAGGCAGAGGAAGAGGCAGAGGAGGAGAACTGAGATGTTACACCTGTGGAAAGGCATGAAATAATTCTTGGGAATGTACCGAGAGAAAGAAAGAAGGAGAAGGTGAAGCTCACATTTCAGAAGCACATAGAAGAAATGTTGAAGCATAAGGAGCAGAGGATGGAACATCTCTGATGTTGAGAAAAGTTCTCTTAAAACTAGAGGCCGAAGTTGAAAAACCGGTGCAGAGGAACAATCTCTTCATGACAACTTGCAAGTCTAAGGACAGAGTCTGCAAAATGATAATTGACAGCAGGAGCACTGACAACTTAGTATCCACAGAGATGGTGGATAAATTGGAGCTGGAGAAAACTGCACACCCGAAGCCATACAAAGTCTCGTGGTTGCAAAAAGGACATGAGGTAATTGTTACTAGACAATGCTTGGTTGAAATTAACATAGTAGGATATATAGATGAAATTCTATGCGATGTAATTCCCATGTATGTATGCCATATTTTGTTGGGAAGACCATGGAAGTTAGATAGGAATGTCATTCATGATGGGAGGAAAAACACATACACCTTGGAGAAGAATGGGAGGAAACACATGTTGCTGCCATTAGAGGAGAAAAAAACGAAAGGGGAATCCATCACAAGCATACTTCTCATGAGTGGGAAGGAACTCCTGAAAGAATTAAAGAAAGGACAGGAGATTCAGTTTGTTGTGGTGAGGAAATCTAGGGTTGTCCTTACAAGTACTTTAATGGATTATTTGCCTGAAGAAATTCGGGAATTGTTGGATAATTTTGCTGACATAGTGGTGGATGAGTTACATAACTCATTGCCACCCATTAGAATTATCAGCCATCATATTGATCTGATACCAGAAGAAATTATGCCAAACAAAGTAGCGTATAGACTGACACCTCGAGAAAATGAGGAGGTAAAGAACCAAGTCCAAGAATTGTTAGACAAAGGGTTGGTCAGAGAGAGCTTGAGTCCATGCGCAGTGCCAACTATGTTGAGTCCAAAGAAATATGGAGGATGGAGAATGTGTATAGACTCAAGAGCCATTAACAATATCACCATCAGGTATAGGTTCCTTTGCCAAGAATGGATGATTTAATGGACTGTTTAAGTGGAGCAAATTTCTTTTCTAAGATAGATTTGAAAAGTGGATATCACCAGATCAGAATGAGAGAAGGTGATGAATGGAAGACAACCTTTAAGACAAATGAAGGTTTGTATGAGTGGCTTGTTATGCCATTTGTCTTAACAAATGCCTCGAGTACTTTTATGAGATTGATGAATGAAAATTTGAAAGACTTCATTGGCAAGTTCGTAGTTGTATATTTGGATGATACACTGATCTTTAGCAAGACTAAAGGGGAGCATTTGAGACACTTGACACTAGTGATGAGGAGACTACAACAGAAGAAGCTGCTGATAAATCTGAAGAAGTACTCTTTTATGAAGACATAACTCATTTACTTGGGTTTTGTGATCTATTCAAATGAACTGGAGATGGATCCAGAAAAGGTGAGAGCAATCAAAGAATGGCCATCACCAGGAAGCATGTTCGAGGTAAGAAGCTTCCATGGATTAGCAAGTTTCTATAGGAAATTCATCAGAGATTTTAGTGGAATTTGTGCACCAATGATGGATACAGTGAAGAAGAAGCACAAGTCTTTAAAATGGACAAAGGAAGCCGAGAGGAGCTTCAAATTACTGAAGGAGAAAATAACAGAGCGACCAATTCTGGTCTTACCAAATTTTGAAAATACATTTCAGGTGAGATGCGATGCAAGTGGAGTTGCAATTGGAGTGGTTTTGAGCCAGGATAATAGGCATGTTGCCTATTTCAGGGAAAAGTTGAACGAGACTAAGAGGAAATACTCCACATATGACAAGGAGTTTTATGCCATAATTCAATCCCTGAAGAAGTGGAGACACTACCTTGTCCCACGGGAATTTGTCTTGTATAGCGATAACCAAGCCTTACAATTCATAACCAGACAAGAAAAATTGAATCAGAAGCATGGAAAGTGGATCGAGTTTATGCAGAATTTTACTTTTGTCATAAAACATATTGTTGGGGATGCTAACAAAGTTGTTGATGCATTGAGCAGGAGATGTTTGATTCTACAAGAGTTTTAGGTAAAGACTTTGGGGTTTGAACACCTGAAGGATATGTATTGTGATGATGCAGATTTCAAGGAAGCATACGAAGCATGTGCAAATCCTGTGCTGAGAGATAGGAGCCAGTGGGCCGAATACATGGTTCAAGAAGGATTGTTGTTCAAGGGCAATCAATTGTGCATACCAAAATGCTCAATGAGGGATAACCTTTTGAAGGAGAAGCACAGTGGAGGATTGGATGGAAATTTCTTCCATGAAAAAACATTTTCACAGTTGAGTAGTTCATACTATTGGCCAGGTATGAGGACAAAAGTGATAAAATTTGTGAACAGGTGTAGAATCCGCCAACATGCAAAAGGAAAAAGACAGAACACTGGATTGTATCAACCATTGCCAATACCAGAGAGGCCTTGTTTTGTGATGGGAATGCCAAGAAAGCAAATAGGATGTGATTCCATATTTGTGGCGGCGGATAGATTTTTAAAGATGGCACACTTTATCCCATGCCAGAAGACCAATGATGCAACCCATGTTGCAAATCTGTTTTTCAAGGATGTTGTGAGACTTCACGACCTACCCAGGAGCATTGTTGCGGACAGAGACACAAAATTTTTTGGTCATTTTTGGAGAACACTGTGGAAGAAGTTGGGGACGGATCTATCCTTCAGCTCATCTTATCACCCTCATACAGATCGACAAACTGAGGTGGTAAACATAAGTTTGGTAAACTTATTGAGGAGTCTGGTCACTGAATATCATAATCAGTGGGATCAGATTCTGCCACAAGCAAAATTTGCATACAACGACCCACCAAACAAGAGAACTGGAAAGAGCCCATTCCAAATATTGTATGGAATGTAACCTAGGGGATTATCTAAGTTGAGAGACTTAGAATAGAGTGAGATCAGGAGCACTGAAGCAAAATACTTTGCTGCAGAAATGCAAAAACTCCATAGCCAGATCAGAGGACAATTGTAGAACTCTAGCCAAGAATACAAGCACATAGTTGATCAACATCGCAGGGAGCTTCAATTTGAAGTAGGAGATCGAGTTTTGGCACATCTCAGAAAGGAAAGGTTCTCGAGGGGAACATATAACAAATTAAAAATGAAGAAGATAGGACCATGTAAGATATTAATGAAATTTGATGCAAATGCCTATGAGATTGAGTTTCCATATGATGTGGGCATATCACCCATATTCAATGTTTTAGACTTGTATCTTTACAAGAAAGATGACACAGAGGAAGCAAAAAATCAAGAGAAGGTCTAGCGGGAGAAACAAATTCCTATAGAAGAAAAACCACAGATGGAGAAGATCGTTGATCAGAGAATTGGCAAGAAGACTAGGAGGAAAACCTATTTTGAATATCTGGTCAAGTGGAAAGGGAACCCAATAGAGGATGCCAATTGGAAAAATGAAGCTGATATCTAGAAGCATGCAAAGTCGATGCAGGAGCTCATGGACATGAGTCCATGATTTTTTTTTGTTCAGGGGGAGTATGATGCAGGAGCATCATCATCGAGCACCCGTGGAAGGACAAATCAGTGCCTGTGAATCATTTGAGAATCTCAAATGCTGGGAGTTACGACGAATCTTTTGGAGCTAGTTGGAAAACAAAAGAAGATCCAATGCTTGGGAACGAAATGATCATGAGTGGTCAGGGAGTTTCACTCCGAGTCTTGATTAGGTAGCAATTTTGGAGGTAGATGAGTAGTCGGGGGGAACCTTAAGGACCCTCCGAGTTAAATAGAAGTTTTGTACGCCCAAATGAGGCTACTGCGAGTTAGTAGGAGTTTTTGAGTTTTATTTGTTGTTTGAAAATAGTTGTAGCCATTTTATTTCCGAATGAATATAACAGAGGAAAATTGATCCAATTGCGTGATGATGTTATTGTTTGCAATTTCCTGTTTTCATGAATGAATGAATTTCGTTACGTGTAGATGAAATTGTGAATGTTGGTATAAGTTTCAATCGTTTCTCTTCTATTGAGTGAGTGCAATGTGTGCACACCGAATGTAAGGAGTGCGTTGAAAGAATTTGTTTCAATTCCGAAGCTCATAAGAGATAGCATGAAATTTTCCCTTTGCAAGGAGTGCAAAGCAACTGCTGCAAGGTGTGCACAGTCACCCGCAAGAACTAGGTCTCACGTAAAAATCCACTACAAGTAGTGCACATATATGGAGGCTCAGGAGGAGGAGCTAAAACAACTGCTAGATCGACTGCAGGGAGAAATCTGGGCTATCAGATCAGAGTCCAGATAGGAGGAACACTCACAAGGGGAGAACATATCTCGTTCGTCGGATCTAGATGCGATGGAGCAACAACTGTTGGATCCAAGTAAGGTGCATGTATCTTAACCCTTTGAGAGTGCACAAGAGAGGCAGAATCACGAAATCGCGAAATTCTGAAGCCTATCAGAACCGTCCATCAAGAAGGGACACGTGGCGAGAGATCAATGTTTCGTTGAATTCTCAATCGGGGGAACTAGAGGTAGGAGTTGTGAAAACCCGCGAAATATAAAATCGCGAGGCCATATGGACCATTGGACCATGGAGAGTTAAGGACCATTGATCTGACGCGAGGAGATTTTGGGAAATCGGGGATTGATAAAATAGAGGTGAACCAACCTCCAAAGTCTCGAAATGCGAAAGCACGACTTGATCGTAGCCGTCGATCGAAGGAAGATCGTGGACCGTAGATCTAGTAATATCGGGAGTTACCGATACGCGAAATCCCGACACGCTTGAGAGTTGAGCCCCGGGTCATGACCGAAGGTCACATTGAGGGAAGATAAGGGAGGAGCTAGTACACGCTAAACTCCTGTCGGGGTTTCAGAGGTTGGGATAATCAGGGTGATTCACATGAAAAGACCCAACACACGAAATCATGAAACACCTTTTTGGGTTAGGCTCATGGTCACAACCAGTGGTCTCGTAAGAGAATCTTGCGCCTGGTGCTTGTTCACACAACAGAGTTTCGTGAAAATGACCTGTGGACATTTCTTGAAGATTCCAGTGGGAAATCAAAGAGCTGCTCCAGCTCGAAGATTGAGAAGATCCAGAGACCAAGAGGTCAATAGACCCTGCTGAGGTGGCGACATTGCATCATGTAGTATATAAGGTAGCCCAGTGGCCTAATTACCTAGAAAAAAAAATAGTGCCATATTAACAATAAATAATGAATTATCAGGAAATTTAATTGTTTTTGGAGGTCACAAACTTGCAAGGCATTTTTGAGGGCATAAACTATGCTTTTAGAAAATCAAATTTCATGAAACTCTATAAATATAGTACACAGTTTTTGCTACTAAAATTAAAGATCTTGAGGAGATATTTCCAATGAGCTATTATGATAATAAAACAGAGCTTGTATGAAGAAACTACAACCTAAACATTCAAGGGTAAAATTCAACAAATTTTCTTCTAAAGGACATAACTCCTTGCTCAGGAGTCAGTTTGGGGACCAAGATAAGTCTATGGGAAGCTCATGGATTGTAGAAATCATCCATGGAGATAGATTTTAATTCTCAGTATCTAAAAATGTGTTGGGAGAGAAATATGACACATGTAGCATGCAAGGTTAAAAAAAAGAAAAAACAATCAAAACTTCTAAAGACCATAATTTTATGCTCAGAACTCAGTTTTGGGAAAATGAATAGTCGATGGAAAGGTATTGGGAAGGAGAATCCATCTATTAACCCATAAAATTAATTTGAGCCATATATTTTATAGTCGAGTCAAAAGAATATGATTGGTGACATTATAGGGTATAAACATTTATGCATTCTTTTCCAAAATTGTGTGTGTATATAATTTTTGTCTAACCAAAATTTATTTGCATGCACATTTTTTGCAGAATTTAGAGGTTCATAAAGAAAATTTGATTCCCATATGAAAAGTACAACCATTGAGGATTCCCATGGGTCCTACATTCACAAAGAGGAATTCAGAGGTGTACATGTCAGCATGGGAAATGCCGGGACAAAGTCTAATTGAAGAAGAGACATGCATGAGCATGTAACTATGAGGATATTGTAGAGGGAAGTGCAGATTTGTAGGGTTGATAATGAAAATATTTTGAAATCTCACGAAGATATACTTCAAAGCTTGAATATGCTACAAAAGAAATCCAATAAATACTTTGGAACAAGGCAAGAAGCTAGTGCTAGACAAGTGACAACCTCCAAACCCCATAACAAAAGGGATGAACACATGAATGACAATAAGTCAAGGAGAAAGAGCATATGCCATCATTCCGAGAGAAATCCACTAGGAGAGTTCATGGTAGTTCAGGGCTAGTGAGCAACCCAAGTGTGACTCCTGTTAGGATACAGAGTAGAAGGCCCGAGGGAGACATCTTGCAAGGTGAACTTAGGAAAATCAAGCCACTTACTTTCAATGGTGAGCATAGGAAGGGAGAAGAGGCCGAGGCCTGGATGTTGGAAATGAAGAAATATTTCTAGCTACATGATTACCCCTCAAGGGTAGAAACAAGAATTTCAACCTACCACTTGCAAGGAAAGGCAACCATGTGGTGGGATCAACTTAAGAAATCCAAGTATCTTGATGAGAAGAGGATCTCATGGAGGAGGTTCAAAGGATATTTCCAAGAGAAATATTTTTTTGAACATTACTATTAAAGGAAGATGAAAGATTTCTTTGAACTCAAGATGGGAAGCATGACCATGGATGAATATAATAAGAGGTTCTTTGAGTTGCTGAAGTATGTGGACTTCATAAAATATGAGAAAGTCAAAATCCAAGGTTTCTTAGTGGGTTAACCTCCTTGTACAATGACAAGATACAATATGATAGCCCCAAGACTTTGTAGGAAGCCATAAGGAGAGAAAAACATCTCCACGAGCAGAGCAGAGGGAGGTGAGCCTTTCAAAAGACTTGGAATGACAAGATGAAAGGAAAGAAAGAACAAAGGAAAAAAGGTTTTAAGCCACCCTTTTGCAGAAACAACTCCCAATTAGCCCAAAATGAGCACCAGACAATAGATTCTTTTGGGAAAAGGCCAAGGCAACAACCTTTACAATGTTGGGGATGTGAGAGAAATCACTTGTATAGGGACTTCCCTCACAAAGGTGAAAGAATGAGGACTGTCCACAACATTCAGGAGGCTGAAACAATTGAAGACATGGGAGAAAGCATGCCAAGGATTTATGCAAGCTTGGACAACAAGAAAGAAAAATATCAGTCCCCCATGATAGAGTGGAAAGTATTGAAGATCATTCGGTCTTAAAAGATTTTAAATGTGTTTTTGAAGAAATCCTAGGATTCCCCCCGAAGAGGGACATTGATTCCTCTATTGATTTGGTGTCAGGAGTTGCCCCAGTGTATAAGACACCTTACATAATGGGCACACCATAAATGAAAGAGTTGCAAATGCAACTTGAATAACTTTTTAATAATGGGTATATACCCACAAGTGTGTCACCTTGGGGACCCCCAGTTATTTTTGTGAAAAATAAAGATGGAACCTTAAAATTGTGTATTGATTTCAAACAACTGAATAAGGTCACTATAAAGAACAAATATCCTTTGCTAAGGATTGATGATTTATTTGATCAGCTGAAAGGTGCACCGATCTTTTCCAATATTGATTTGAGATCATGTTATCATCAAGTGAGGATAAATGAAGAATATATCAACAAAAAAATGTTCAGTATTAGGTATGGACATGATAAATTCACGGTAGTGCCATTTGGACTATCAAATGGCCCAACAATTTTCATGTGCCTAATGAATGGATTGTTCAGGGAGTACATGGACAAGTTTGCGATTGTTTTCTTAGATGATATTCTCATCTACTCTAAGTCTTAGGAGGAGCATGGGAATCATTTAAGAATGAAACTAAAGGTTTTAAGGGAGCATAAACTATATGCCAAGTTAAGTAAGTGCATCTTTTATCAAAAGAAGATTCACTACTTGGGGCATATTATTTCAACACATGGGATAAAAGTTGATCTTGAGAAGATAAAATCCATTAGAGGATGACCAACACTAAGAAATGTGAAAGAGGTTAGATCATTTATGGGTCTTGTGGGTTATTACCAAAGATTCATGAAGGGGTTTTCAACAATTGCAAGCCCAATCACTTCTTTGCAAAAGAAGGGAGTGAAGTTTGAATGGACTCCAAAATGTGAAGAAAATTTCGAGCAGTTGAAATATATTTTGGCAAGTGTGCCCATATTAAAGATTGCATATCCAGATAAAGACTTTGTAGTTTGCACAAATGCGTGCAAGGAAGGGATCAGTGGAGTCCTCAGTCAAAAAGATCATGTGGTATGCTATGAATCTTGAAAATTAAATGAGCATGAGAGAAGTTATGCTACCCAAGATCTAGAGTTAGCAACCACTGTACATGTATTAAAAATGTGGAGACATTACCTCATGAAAGAGAAATGCAAAATGTGCCATATGTTGGGAACCTAGGATATTATAAATCCATTATAGTTGTAAGGAGCCAATACTTTTGGCTAGGAATGAAGAAGGAAGTAGCTTACTACATAGCTTGGTGTCTAGAGTGCCAAAAGGTAAAGACAAAGCATATGCATCCAACGGGGTTGCTACAACCATTGCCCATTCCAGAATGGAAGTGGAAAGTGGTCACAATATATTTTATTACAAAGATGCCCATAACAGTGAAGCATCACGATTCCATCATGGTGGTGGTGGAAAATTTTACTAAGGAAGGGCATTTTATTCCCATAAAGACAACACACAAGGCAACAAATATTGCATAGATTTACATGAAGGAAGTTTCCAGGCTACATAGAGTGCCTAAGGAAATAGTTTCAGACAGAGATTCCAAGTTTACATCTAAGTTCTGACATGGTTTGTTCAAAGGATTTGGGATAAATTCGAATCTTAGTACAACATATCACCCAAAGTCACATGGGAAAGCAGAGAGGACCAATAGGATAATTGAAGACATGCTTAGGATGTATGTGACAGAACAACCATCAAAATAGGAAGACTATATCCACTTAATGGATTTTGCTTATAATAATGTGTATCAAGTCTCATTAAAAACGAGTCCTTTTGAAGCTTTGTATGGAAATAAATGCAACACACCAGTGAGTTGGGATAACCCAACAGACAAAGCTATCATTGGGACAAATTTGTTAAAGGAAATGGAAGAACAAATGACAAATATCAATCATAATTTAAAGACTTCCCAAGACATGCATAAAATTTAGGCAGGCATGAATTTTTTTTTTAGATAGTTTAAAGTGGGTGACCATGCATTTCTTAAAGTGAAAGTGAAAAGGAGTTCGATGAGATGGGGTTGTTGCCCATAGTTGACATCAAGATATTGTGGGACTTTCGAAATATTAGAGAAGATAGGGCCAAATGCATACATGCTAGCATTGCCTGCATCCATGAGAGTGCATAATTTTTTTAATGTGTTGTTATTATATAAATATATGTAAGACCCTAACCACATCATTGATTGGACTGTGATCCAGATGAAAACAAAGGGAATTTCTGGGTGGAACCAGTGTGCATCCTAGACCGGAAATTCAAAGTGCTCAGGTACAAATCCATAGGAATGGTAAAGGTTCAATGGAGATGACACGGTCCTGAAGAAGCAATATTTGAGCATGAAGAAACTATGTGGGAGGAATACCCACAAAGTTTTGTCAATTTTGAAGAAAATAGAAGTTGAAAATGCAAGACTCCATTTTTGGGCAGCTAGTTTCTGAAACCACATCTCAGAAATTCTTGGTCACTTGTACTGATAGTCCTGATAAAAGAATGGTGCAGTTCAATGGAATGAAGGTAGTGAAGGGGACACATTGCTTGGGTCAGCAGGATGTGAAGAATGAGAGATTTTGGTTGGGACTATTGTTGGAGGGTAAACATTGCATAAATTTGTATATGTATTTCGACATGGTGTTGTGCATCAAGGATGATGCACAATTGTAGGGGAGGGGGAATGTAACATCCCCACTATAATCCTCAGTTTAATTAATGCATAATGTAGATACGAATGTGGATGTGGCCAAACGATGTACTATGCAAAGTGTATTTTCTAAATTTTAATAAATATAATGTGATACTAGCTACTGGGAATAAGGGAAAATATGGGGGGTTATTTATCCACAAGAGAGGGGAATGCGAAGAAAGTGCCTAAGAGGGACCCAAGGGGGTAAATGGTTTATGGGTATTAATCTAAACCCATTTTTCTAAATTTTTATTATCATTTGGGGAAACCTTCTATTTTTGTTTGAGTGTGTGAGAGCCCAATCCTTAAACTCTTGTAAGAGGGTGGGTGTGAGAGTCACATCCCATAGTTATTGGAAATCATGGGGCTGAATCAATCAACATTGGGCATAGTGAGCAATCAATTGCCTTGGGAAAATACAGGAAATTCATATGGGGGAATTAGGCAATTTTTTCATAGGCAGTTTTTGGCATGAACAATAAGCAACAAGCATGGAAAAAGAAGGATACATGAGTTCATGATCATGTTGGATCATTTTAGAGTGTATTGGAGCTGGAAATTGAAGAACCATGTTGTCAGGCCCGAAGAGTGAAGTCCTGAGTGAGTTGCATTATAAACAACAAGTGTTTTTTGTTGGTTGTTGGTAATTTTCCTAGCAGTGAGTTCCCTTGAGTTCCCAACATAAGGATTCCTATTTACATGTGCCAGAGAGACCCTAATAAATGAATGGGATGCTTGATGGACTGAGAGCAATGAAGGGGTAGATTCCTTGGGTTGGGTAAGCCAAGAGGAAGAGAGATGGAGGAAATTCAAGATAATTGTAGGAGAAAACTAGTGGGTTGTGTGATAGTGAGCTATGAGTGCACTGTGAGAGACACCCTTCTTTTGTGGATTCCTAGCCCCAACTAGGGGGTGAATTGATGTTGAGATTTAGAACAATATGTCTATGGTTGGGTGGAATGTCCTTCCTAAGCAGTTGGTTGCACACATGTTTTTAAAGATAAGTGTTTATCTATTTCTAATATTTCATGAGTTTAATCAGTGTGCTTAACTTTGTGTATGTGAATGGTTTATTTGTCATTGTGAATGCGTTATTAGCTGCATTCATGATCATTTAGAGTGATGTATATGCATTTAATTATGGATAGTAAAATCTGGCCAAAAATGTGTATAAATTGTAGCCGGTAAGCTACAGCAAATGAATTAGCAGAATTTTGTTTTCAAGTGTATTCCGAAAGTAATGTTCATTGGTCAAACTGGGGAACATTACACCCGCAAACCACAAAAGGTTCCCCCAAAGGAAGATATCGAGGATGCATAGTGTAGAAGTAGAAAACCTCCAGACCTATAGGAAATTTGCATCCAGAAAGATAAATATCCCCAAGCCAAAGATACCAATTATGCTCTTCCAATTTCCAATTAGCTCGGAGAGGATTGAAAATAACCACAACGATGTCAATGCTAGCTTTCTGATACATGTACCTATTTCCAGGTATGGCCTCTTCTAACATACAAGGCATAAAACCTCCAAGAGCATAATAATAAACACAAAAGAAAGTGCATAACACTTAAAATTCCTAAATTTGCTTATCATAACCAAAATGGTGCCAAGATGGTGGCTTACCAGATTACCATGGAAAAACTAAAGTCAATTGCACTAGGAATACCATGAGAGTGGAACATAACTCATAGATACCCAATCATGAAACCCACAGTCTCCACCATAAAATCCCAGGTCAATGCACTATTATCCCACTAGGTCAAGGGAAATAATGTTCCTTTGGTTAAAAAATGTGTGAAACTATATACAAATCCATGCGAGAGGGTGGTTGAAGTCGAGTCTCACTACTTGACTCACTATTCTCCAAAGTTTCCTTACAATGAGCCATGTGACTCCATAAAAGTTTCAAAAGTTCCATGATTATCAAAATTGATTATGGAATAGGGTGATTATAGACTTTACTATTTACAACAATGTCCCCAATTTTTAGACCCATAGCTTGGTTGGGAAAGACATTAGCCAAGCTATTATTTTCCCTTAACACATGATAAAACTTATTATAATAGGTTTTTTTTTGCTTCTTGCCTTTCCTGAGTGTTCGCCGACGCTAGGAGATAGTTGTCAGGGGTAGATTTCTTTACCATCTAATTGATGACAACCTATGAATCCCCAAACAAAACCAATTTATGAATGTTAAAGTTGATGGCTATCATCAATCCTTGAAGTAAGACATAGGATTCAACACTATTTATTGAAGAAATACCAAGACCCCAAGCGTGGGATGTTTCAGTTGTTCCTATGGGGCTTATGATAACCCCTCCTGCACCTACAACCCCAAGTTGATGTTTAAAATAATTATTCTTTTGATGTCATGCTTAAAAATAATAATAAATATTCACAATACTTATCATTCAAATTTTATTTTATTTTTATAAAGATATTTATTTTTTAAACTTCATACTTAAAAGTAATAATCCGGGTTGGAAAGTGCAGGGGGGTTGTTTACAACCTCGAGGGAAAATATGAATTGACCTACGCTTATGGCCTAGGATTAAGATCTAATAACCAAGTAGAAGCCTTAGCTCTATATCAGGGGTTAAAAATTCTTAAAACAATGGAGATCCAAAACTCATAGTTATCAGAGACTCTTCGATTATCATTCACCAAATGAGAGACTTGGCTTCCTCACCAACATCATGTCTCTCTAGATTGATTTTAATAATTAAAAGAATTGTGTAGTGTTTTGACTCAGTTGAGTTTTTTCGAGTCCTTTGATCTCTCATAGTCAAGTAGGCTCCATGACAAACATAGGAGCACTATAGAACCAAGGTTTGTTGAGTGAAAATGGGGGGGGGACCCTATCACAAATTATCTCCCACGAATCTAATATATTCAAACATTAGGAATGGAATGTAACTCGAATTAATAAACAAGTGGTAAGGCTCATTATTTCACATGAAGTAGGGTATTACTCCTCCCATCCCCCCATACTTCACATTTATGCCTTCAAGTATGGTCAAGGGAGTGCAATTAAGGGTGATGAGATGGATCCTTTTTTTTTCCCAATAACATATATAAGGGAAAACCCTTTGGCACTTCCCCTCATTCCAAGGATGGTACCCAAGGTAAACCCTATATTCTTTAAGGCATAAGGCTAGGTCAACAACATGGCTCAAACATGTAACTTACACGAATAGAAATTGGGTGGTGAGGAGAACACTCAATCCCATAACCACTTGGGTTGGACCCAATTGACGATGAGATGGATCCTTGCAGCAAAGGTGGGATCATTTTGATTTGCCTAGGGTGATTTTTTCTCATTATGTCTATTCTATTATATGACCTCATTGAGACTTGATTTGTTCTGCAATAATTTGGTTCTAGCTATAATGCATAGGTTTTTGGTTCTATTTGATGGTGGTAAATTTGGTGGTGTTTATTTAGTCTAGTTCTTATTCCCCATGTTCTATCTTACATTCTTTCCTAGCCTTGGGAATTTTGGTATTATATTGATTATTTTTACCCTTGGTATTTTGGGTGGATCTGCATTTGGTCTTCACCGTGTTTCTATAACAATGAGCTTGTCCTTTTTCATCATGGATGGACATCACCACACTAGCCACTGTGCTCCATTCAAAATTGTAGATATTCACTGAGTATTGAGAAAGGTTGTGTGTCAATCTAAGGATCTTCAAGTAACATTCTCACACCTTAACAACAGAGTGTCCTCTCAGTTAGAATCTCAACTTGTCAGAAATGCAGAATTGGAAGCAAAGGTGACCATCCAAGGAAAACAAATTGAGAAGCTTACAACAAACCATAACATGAAATTTTAATTGGTCTTAGGACTATCCAAGAACTTACACTTTATTACTTCTTGTCCAAAATTTTCAGTTGGGTCTTTCAGGGCAGTGACCAAGGAGGAAGATAAAGTCTAGTAGATTCATGGGGAGATGAAATTGTAAGAGGAAACTTTGAAATGCAAAAAAAACGTCAAGCAAGAAGCCAATAGTGGGCATGATATCCGTTAAAAGTTCAATTTTTTTTTTATCTATTGTCAATCAATACTTTTGCTAGGCCAGTATATTAGAATTTATAGATGTAGTTTTTTTAGTTTTGTGAAGAAAAATGTAACAACAATGCATACTAGAGGTAGAATCTTTATAGTTTTTGGAAATTTTGAATCCATGATAAAATATTCTCTCTGTTTGAATTGTATTAACTTGTTGTATAGTGTGACTACAACTTTCTTTTAATATTTGTTTTTTCACAAAAACTGGTGGATTTTTATTTCATTAAAAGGTGCGATCAAAGACGCAAAGTACAAAAACGTTTCTTTCGGAAAATAACACAAAAGTATGGACTCTCCACAACAACATTCATCCATCTACCTAAGTCAGTACTCTTGTATGCCCATACTCTTAATTTGCTACATATTTGTACAAAATATATTATGTAGAAAATTCCCAAAACATAAATTACTAGACATAACATAGTTATTCAGAAGGTGGTTTGTCAAATGGAACTTCATGCTCTCGAGTTGTAGTTTCTTATGGAGCATTCATATTTGGGAGTAGAGCCACACCCATTGTAGGTGAGGAAGTCATCGTTGACCTTGAAACATAAGTCAACAAAGGACACCAAAGTTGGAGCTCCTCCACCTGAACTCATTGCGTTGCCACTTCATCTTGCAACTGACCCACCATGTCTCGATGCTGCACCAAAGATTACATGATGAAGGAGACTGTTGAATTCAATGCATTAACTGAAATCCAGAGCATATTCTGATCAATCATCTCATCCTCCTCCATTTGCCCTTCTTGTAGAACGCGTCTTGCACCATTCGCCATTATTACTAGCTTCACAAGAGTGAAAAAATCTTTTTAATATTGTTGAAACCCGTTTTAGTTATATAAAAAAGAAAGTGATAATCAATATCACAATACCTATCATTTAAATTTCACACTTAAATTTTTTATTTTAAAAAATGTTATGGTTACATCAATTAATGGTTTGTGATGTAATTAAAGTATTTATAATGTATTTAGGATTTTCTTTTACATGTAACCAAGGATAAGATATTCTTCACGACTCACAAAAAAGTTCGATCAATGCTTACAAAAAAGCCTAATCAATTCACTCAAAAGAAACAAACATCTCACAAGTTGGATGAACAATTTTTTTCTCAACCACCCAAATTAAATTCAATTGATACAATGTATTTATACTTTTATTTCAAACTTTGAAGATATATCTATGTCAAATCATATATCCGAATTAGTATTTTTTTTAACTTAATAATATTATTGATATGACATTTCAAATTTATTATTTAAAAAAAATAATATTGATTTTTTTTTTACAATTTACAATACTACTTTTAATTAATTTAAAAATATGTTTATATAAATCAATTCATAAATATATTTATATGAGGTATAGTAAAATGAATTATTAATATTTTTTTATTTGCAATTATTTTGATGATGATTTATTTAAAATTTAAAATTCAATTTATTATCGTTTAAAAAAAATTAAAATATTCCATTATCATTTTTTAATATGATATTATTTTTATTTATTAAAAAAAAATAATATCATAAATACTCACGACAGTGCAAGTCACTTTTAAAAGCATGAAAGTTAAAAAAATTTTACAAAATAAATTCGCTTTAAAATGTAAATATCATGCTTCTCCTACTTGGACTTTCTAAATAACCTAGTTGTAAAATTTTGACATCATATTTATCTTTATTTATATAAAAAATGTTAATATCAAACATACTTACGAGAGTAAAAGTTATTTTCAAAAGCATGGAATAAAAAATGTTAATTTCAAACATACTTATGAGAGTAAAAGTTAGTTTCAAAAAGCATGGTAGCCAAAGGATTTTACAAGATAAGTTCACTTTTTAACTATAAGTATCATGCTTTTACTACCTGGACTTCCTAAATAATTTAGAGTTTTATCATTTAGGCAATTATGTTCCACATGAAAGTTTGAAAGATATTGTAAAAAGTCTTTTAAATTAATCCACAGTTTTTTTTGAAAAAAAAGTTAATCCTAATTTTAAATATAAGTGTCATACTTCCACTACTTGGATTTTCTAAATGACTTTGTAAATGGGCATCTTAGCATTTAGGAAATCATGTTTGACATGAAAGTTGAAAGAATTTGTAAAAAGTCCACATAAAATAGTTTCATTTTATCAATGTTGA
>JZKD02S1616447.1:130677-163554 GCA_000966675.3 Picea glauca
GGTTGGGAGGGAGCACTAATATGTTATTGATTTATGGACAGTCATTTTTCAGTTCGAAAAATGGTCCAGGATGAGCAGTTCCTTTCCAGTTCGAAAAGTGGTTTGAGATTTATGACGGATAGATATTTCCTAGTTCGTAAAATGGTCCATATTGGACAGTCATTTTCGTAATGAAAATGGTTCGATAGATTTCTTATGTACCATAGACATCGATTCCCCTTGTGGCCAGTGTGGGGGAATGGTATAGGAAAACCATTCTTCTTGGCAGTCACTCTAAGTAGTGGTCAAGTAGAATGGTCCATTTTGGAGGTTGGTGTAGGACATTCATTTCCTTAGAAAATGGTCTGGACAGTCATTTCCTTGGGTAGACTCATTCTCTCCAGGTTACACTATGTTTAGTGCTGAAGGAATGGCCCAGTTAGGTGAATGGTATAGGTTCAACAATAAGGGACATGCATTCCCTAGGGCAGACTCATTCTATCTAGGTTGCACTATGTTTAGTGTCGAAGGAATAACCCAGTTAGGTGAATGGTACAGGCTCATAAATCAGGGACAATTATTCTTCCATGCTTGGGAAGAATAGTCCAAATAGCCCATGGTTGATGTTTTTACTATATGAGGGTCGATTCTCTTCCAAATATCACAGATGTGAGTTGAATAATGGCCCAGATAACTCATTTTATATCACGATATTGTTTCTATGCAGGTTGATATCAGATGATATGATTTCTATGGAGACTATATGTCTCTGGAAAACATATGTATGCTACTGTGGGTGATGTGTTCCACTAGTTGTGACTATGTGTCACTGATTAAGTAGACGTGTGTTACTTGGTGTGGTTGTGTACCATTGGATAGTAGTTGTGTACTACTATGGATAGACACAATTGTGTTCTATTGAATTCCATTGTTTTGATTGCCATGTAGACTATCAGTTGTGTTGAAAATGATTATCATCTATATGGATAGTCAGTATGCTCATGGACAGACATTCTCCAGGTGGAGAATGGTCCAGATAGAACATATTGCTAGTGGACAGGTATTCTCTTTGTGGAGAATGGTCCAAGTTGACAATTTTTTGACATGTCATGGAATAGTATTTTCCTAAGGCACAGATTGTCAGACGATTAGTAAAATGGTCCAGGACCGATATTTTCTAAGGCATATAGATTGAGACAGATCTCTATGGTACATATGAACCAATTATAAAATAGTCCTAGACTAACATTGCTATAGGAATGGTCTCTGTAGCCCATGGGGTAGCTTTTAGCATCTGTTGGGACAATCATTATTATAGTACGTTTGTCCAGATTAGAAGAATGGTCCTTGTATCACTCTTTGGAGTGAGTGACTTATTAATCATCATGCATGATTACTCAGGTGGAGTATGGCTTCGAGAGATGATGCAGTTGATGCTATTAGATGATACTAATAGTGATGATGGTGCTCGTGATCGAATCATGAGATAGCCCATATGGATATGATGATGCTACCGATTGAATGGTATGTTTGTGCTCAAGACCATTGCCTTCAATACCTCCCTAGCTAGGAGGGAGTGTTGATATCATGGTAGTTGCGAGAGGTATTAACATCCACGTGTAACCTTGACAAGAATAGAATATTTCGAGAAGTAAGAAGAAACCCTAAAGCATTGGAAATAACCCTAGAAGACAAGTCGGCTAAACGAAACATTTAATATCGAGTGTTTAGCCTCCATAATGAGAAGTCTGCCCAGACAACTAAGGAGAAACAATATAGATACAGGACGCCAAATCTCATTTGGTACACACAGCTCGCAACTGCAGAAATGTAAGAGTTCACACTGCAGAAACTAAGTAAGTGCACAAGTTTGAAGAGTAGCTGCAGCTGCAACTACTGCAACCTGTATTCTTGGTTTAGGCTTGGAATTTCTATTGGTTATGGTTTGGAATTTCTGCCTTGTGTGCTAGCTCTAGAGAGAGGTACACTACATTGATTGGATACTAGACCTAGGGTTTGCTTACATAATCATTATCCGTCAAGGTTAAGGTGCTCGGGGGTGGCTTCGACCTATGGTTGGGTGAAAATATTGCTATATTGTCTACACCTATTATTTATAACAATTAGTGGAAGAAAAAGCAATTTTCAGTGCTCTATTATCAATCATAGGTTAACACAATCGATTTCTATTCATCAACTAGAATAAAATAATTGTTACAACATTATAATATTGAATAACATATACACAAATTCTTACTTAATACAACAAAAACTATTGAATATGAAGACAGAGATAATCCCCCTCGGTCCAATCACATTCATGCCTTAGATGAAAGAAGTGTCTTTGGTTATAAACAAAATTCTTAATTAAAATAACTTGCACATAAATAGTTCTCTTACAATATTCTAGAAAAAGTCTTTCTCTAAAAAACCATTGACCCTTTGACACAAGGTCGATTCCCCTATTTCAAAAATAAAAATAACTAAACTAAAAATAACTACTAAAGTTGTGTTAAGTTAAAAAAACACAACATGGAGGAATTTATCTAACTATTTTCTTTTGCTTCACTTTTGATCATCTGGCAGTTTGACGGAAGTGGATTGTTCCTCTCGTATTCTGACCATCTGCAGAAGAGATCTTTGCATGTCTTTGCATATGGGATCCCGTGTTGATCCATCGGAGCAGAGAGGACCTCCTTCATCTCAATTTCCCATTCCTTGTACTTGATTAGTTTGACACTCAAGCACTGTAAGACTATGAGAGATTTAATTGAAGGCTCCATGAACTTCTTCACTTGACCCGGGATCATGATTGAAACCTACGAAATCTCTGCTTCGTACACTTGGTCTTGCTCTGCATGCCGCTTAACTATGTGGCGTAGATCGAAGAAATCTTCTGGTGGAACAAATTTTGGCAAGTCAATATTCCTTATTTCTCGATTGATTTTCTACCAACTTTTCTCACATTCTTCCCATCTCTTCTGCATTTTCTGATGGGGTTCCTGGACCATGCTTACCCAGTGTTCAACTGCCTCCCTTATTTGGGCAATGATGTTGTGCATCAGTACTTGATTGCCATGCTCTTCTGTATCTCGATCCTTCTACACTTTGCTGATGTAGTCTATCTCTTCCGAGGCTTGATGTACCTTCTCATACCATCACTGCATGACTTTACAGGTTTCCAAACCCATTAGGGTATATTCTTGGAAATCCGCTATGCGAGCGGTGAAGAGGTCTCTCTCTCTTGTGAATTATGCATACATATCTCAGAACTCACACTTCAAGAGTACCATTGCCTGTGTTGAATTTTGGTAATAATCAACTTGATGTCACATATGGTCAAGTTCTTTCTTCATGGCGGCTACCTCCCTTTCGTCCCTTTTTTCCCTGTCTAAATTGGCATCGGTTATGTCCATCCCTTCTCGGATTAGCTCAGTCATCTTTGCATTTTTTGTTTCAAACAACGTTTCCTTCATGGTTATGAGAAGTATTCTATCAAGCATGAGATTTCTTTTCTTGACTGTTCTCCTCATCACAACTTTCCTTTTCCTGTCATAAGCAATTACCTGTATATCGATGACTTCATCTACTGGTTCAGGAATATGTTGATCTCCCCAAGACAAAGTATTTCCTATGCTTCCTGCCATATAGAGGTTTTCCATAGCACGTTCTCTATCCATTTCGAGGGTAGGCAGACAACCTCCTTCCCTCTTAAGCAGTGGTTTATGTAGAAATGTTGTTGCATCAACTTGTTCTATTCTATGGCTTAGTCCGTTTATTTCTCTAGCAGGGGAATTTACTGTATGTTCCGATGACCTGGCCTTTTGCTGCTCCTTGTTGGCTGACAGAGTCTTGGTCCTGGATGGGGAAGTAGGCAAAGAATTGACATTAGATGAGAGTTCATCCATTGAGATGTCGATTTCTGGCTGCCCCATTCCTTCTTCTTGTTCACCTGTATCCAAGTTGTTCATAGAACTTCCACCTAGAGGTTATGTTCCGAAATGATTGGTAAACACAACATCAAGATTGTTCCTAGCCTCATGGTCACCTTCCTGGGGGTTTTGGATCAAAACATTGGAAGCTTGAGGAAAAATTTTCCCTGGTTCCTCCTCCTGTGTGATTGGTACCAAGATTATGCGCAAAGCTTCTAAACCTTCCTCATTGTCATATATGGTGATTAAATCTATGAGGACAGTAGGAATACCTGTCCTACTTGATGCTCTTGCTAACCTTCACTGAGCTGTAGTATTCACTGAGGATATTGACTGTGGTGACATAGGGTTGGGGTTTTCTTGATCAATGGTCTCCTCTAGTGGGATTGTCTTTGAGCCATTTATCTCTTCCTCATGATTGTTTGTATCGATCAGAGTAATACTCAAGGGTCCTATCAAAGGGTTAAGTGGGGGATCATCCCTTAGTATTTTCATATCTCTTTGGGCTTATTCTAGTAAGAGTATCCCCCTCCTCCGTGCCTCTGCTACTCTATTTTCTTCTCTTACCCTGAGAACTTCTTGAGCTGTCTGCTCTATTGTCTCAACTTGATCATCCATAGTCATTGATTTAAATTTGGTCATATTAGGGTTAGCCCTTCAATGGAGCACTTCCTCCCAATCCTGGGCGCCCTCGATAAATATTTCATCTTTGAAGCTATCATGAGCATATGGACAACATGAGGACACCTGTGATGCATGCTGGAGTACCAGGAACTTTAGATCATGCTTGTGAAAATGGCCTGCGGGGAACCTATACTCAAGCTGACTAATTCCCTCTTGTTTTTCATGTGCAATGCCTTTTACCATGTAAAAACCGATATGAAAACCATAGGGTATGAATTCCCTCTTCTTGTATTTTACCAGAGAGGCATTATAGCCTTGCATAATGGTCTGGTAAAAAATTTCTCCCAAAATGAGACGGCCTGGGACATGAATGGGGAGTAGGGTGGTGCGCCAGTAGCCCCAAACACTCTGATATAAGTGTTTATTTCTTCAAAATACCAGTGGCCCAATTTAGAAATCATCTTTTTGGATGTCATTGAAATCCTTGGGCATTGTTTTCTAAATATAATGAAGTGCACTCGGGCTATGAAATCATCGCATATCAGGGTGTAAAATTTCTTGTACCTATTTTCCCACAGAATGATGAAATACATATGGATGGGTAACTCAACAACCTATCAACTTAAATGGGTAACTCAACAACCCGTCAGCTTAAATTCATACCTGAAAAAACATTTCTTGCGTAGATCATGTCCAATAAGTACGATGCCTTTTGGAAAGCTAGCGTTTCTCCATCCTTTGGTGTCTAGGCCTGTAGGATGTTGGTGCTTAGCTGTTTGGAAATGATGGCTCAAAAATTGAAATTGCTCCCAGATATTTCCACGGCATATGCCAAGGGAACCATGCTTATGAAAACTTAGAGCAATATTTTTCTCCATACAATTGGCAGATTAAAGCCATTAAGTACATATAAGGTTCCCTGAGGTTTACCATGCTGTACCAACCATTTCTCCTATTTGTGAACTTCTTATCTTCTGTCCACAATGAGGCCAATAACCTGCTGGTGTCATGGAACTCATAAAATCTGACCACAAATTATGTATTTATCCTTTTCTCTGGGTCTCCAAGCTTGTAGTATTTTTGGACCTCTACTAGAAGAGAGACACCAACACATTCACCCCGTTCATTATTGACTGTGCATTTTCCTAGGGTTTCAATGCAGGAAAAAACTTAGGTCCGACAAGCCACCATATGTATATATGATCACCTAATGTTTGGGAAAACCTGGTCATCCAATATCTTGACGTTAAGGTCACTATGAGGTGTAAACTCCGAGTAATCTTCCTAGTTGATTTTGTTAAAAAACTCTCTCCAGTGTGGGAGAATTAGTTTAGATCTGATGCTCGCCTCTGTGTCCCCGAACGATGGAGGTTGGGTGAAATTTTTCTTCATGGAAGTTCGGTTGAACGACTATGTTTTTGAAGTGAAATCAAGTTCTCTTGCGGAAACCAATGTCGACCTTTCGTCGATCTCCAATTCTTTCATCTTGGTCCTTCTTGGTGAGTGTCTGGTCGTCAGCCTTCTTGGAGGCATCTTCCTGCACAAAAATGGAATAATAAGCTGAAAGCCAACTGCAACAAGTGTTATTTGAAAAAATCTCAAATGTGATCAATAAAGACCATACTTACCTCTTCCTCGCAGGAAATGACTTGGGCTTACTAGTAATTGAAGTGGCACAATAACTTGTTACATGTTCAACACTTTCTCTTGCTCCTTCGTCTACTCGGGAGATCAATGATTTGCGAATGGAACACCATGCTTGGGCATAAATCTCATAAATTTAAAACACACTTACCTTGTCGCACCGAGTCTTAAATTATGGAGTACATATATGATCTATACAATCTATAATAGAATCCACACCATGCTTAGGATTAAATGCAACATAGGATGGCGACGCATGAGCGTGTTATTTTAAATTTCATCGACGAATTCAAATTCAAAAGTTGGTTGGCGCACGATGTTGTGGTATCATTTTCGTGAAGTTCTTACTTGTCAAATAAATCATAAATCCTGTCCTTTACGTAGCTAAATGTGTCTCCTCAAATTATCCGAGCGTTTTTTTCTCTCACTCCAATGGACCTAATATGATCGGTATCGGGAATAAGTACGATTGCAGATCGACCAAGGTCGTCGTCGGATAGAGATCCGAAATTAAAATAAAAAATTTGGTGTTCTAGTGATCTGCCGATAGTTGATGAGTGCATTGGCATTGACATATTACATTTAGCATTGTTTCGTTGGTCCCCATGGGAAAAATTTCCAATGTCGATCGAAACCGCTGTACAATGCCGACGTGGAAAAGCAGTTGTGAAAGTACAGACATGACACAATAAATATCAAAATATGACTTGGGTGATGACCGAGCAATATAGACTATCCACACGACAAAAACATGTGACAATTGATTTGACCTTTTCAACATGAGAACATTACTTTTCGGCGTCACTTATTTTTCTTAGGCATACATGTTTTGGCGCGCTGTTTCTCCCATTTTGTCGATGCTGATGATATATTGACGATCAACAATCATCGATTGTTGTTGCCTGGTTAACAATTTATCTTTCAGATTTCGCTGATGCCGATGATACATTGATGATTGGCGATCAATTATTATCGTTGTTAGGTGGGGAATTTTTCCTTTCAAATTTCACCGATGCTGACGATACACCGACGATCATTTTTTAAGGACTTAATTTTGCAGACCAGAACTGCCGATGGGCATGTGGCTCTTTATAAAACAATTTTTTAGCTGTATACACTTAATCTAAAGCCACATTTACTTAGAGAAAACTGTCAATATGTTCAACAAACTTCAAACCAAACCGAATGCAATAAATGATATAACATAACAATAGAAAAACCCGTTGATCCCTACACAACTCACTCTTCTTCAGAATTGAGAAAGTGGTACCCAAAAGAAAAAATTCACAAGTACTTTTAGAGTGTGTTGAGTTCTCAACAAATGGTGATTCTCTAGGCAAAAACAAAATCTCCGCTCCTTCCCTCGTGGTCATCTTGTGCAAATTGGTCAAGAAAATATCTGGATTTATTCTATTATTTCAACAAAACCTTTTTTAACAATGTGTACACAAGTTCCCAAGTTCGTGAATCCGGATCCTCCTATGGGGTTTATATTTTTCATCCCCTTTCCTTTTAACTGCAATCCATCCTTTCTAGACAAAATCCAGGTAGGGAATCCATTGGTGCAAGGCCATTTGACTATGATTCCTTTCTTACGGTGTTTCTTCATTGTCAATGAGCGTCCATAGCCCTGACGGAGTCACCACGACATGACAGACCTTTCTCCACTGCCGGTGAGTGTCCATAGCCCCCATGTAGTTATCTGCATACCCTCTCGTACTGTACACTCTTTTTATGGATCATCTTTTTCTGGCATAAATACCAAGAGCGAGTCAGAGAGAAGGATATATTTTTTTTCGACAAGGTGAAAGTGTTAAGGTGGAGCTTTCCCTGGCTCTGTCCATAGGTACATGTGATTCTTTCCATCTAGCCATCTTTCCATTTATCTTTACCAGACCACTAGGCAAATATTTCATCGCTTCCCCAGGTATTATGCTTACAAAGACAAAAATGATCTTTTGAAAATTTGTGTTTGTCCAACGTTTCTTATTTTGCATGTAAGTGTAGGTCAGGAGTAAATTCTACTTCACCATATTTATTAAAGTCAACCATTGCTTTACGAAACACAAATTAATTAAGAGAAAAAAACAAACACAATTAATAAATAAAAAAGAGTTCAAATACGGTCTTCCCCAAACCCACACACTCATTATGATAAAAATGTATGCTAAAAAGAAATGAAACTCAAACAAAGCATCAAAAGACACATATGTTTATTGTTATTATTATTATTATTTAGGAGAAGTATTGTTTTAAGGCATGGCCATTCACCAGGAGGGTGTTAGATTCTCCCCTCAGATTCTACAACTGGTATGTGCCTACCTCGATCTTCTCGACCACTTGAAAAGGTCCGAGCCATAGATTTTGGAACATTGAGTGTTTTCCTTTGGACTTGTTTTCTTTATCCCACTTCAAGACTAGGTCTCCTACTTAGAATTTTTTTTATTTGGCCTTATGTTTGTCAAACCATATTTTAACTACCTGCTGATGAGCGATGAACTTAACTTTAGCCTTTTCTCTTTCTTCATCCAACATGAGAAGGGTATCAATCCTTTGCTGTATAGCGGATGTGGGCTGACCTCTTGATGCATGGGAAAGCACTAAAGATGGAAGATACAATCCGTTTGGAAGAATGGATTCTTGCCCATATACCAAAAAGTACATAGAGTTTCCCATGGCTTCTTTAAGCATTACTCTATCGTCCCATATGGAATTATGAAGCAAATTATGCCAATTCCTCTGATTTTCAACAACTATTATTTTTAAAATTCTCACGAGGTTTTTATTAGTTGACTTTGCTACCCCATTCCCTTGAGGATAATACTTTTCAGAATATCTTATAATGATCCCCTTATCAAGGGCAAATTCTGTCAAGCGTGTGGAAGAAAACTAGGCAACATTGTAAAAAACGAGGACAAAGGGCATCCCAAACCTTGTTATTAGTTGTTTTTATAAAAATTGGATTACTACCTTTTCATTAATGTGTGTGAGAGGGATAGCCTCTGTCCATCTCGTGAAATAATATGTAGAAATCATGATATATTTATGTTGTTTCAAAGAATTGAGAGTAATTTCTCCTATGAAGTATATTCCCCATTGCTCAAATGGTTTGGATATGGTCACCGAATAGAGTGGGATGGCTGCCATCATTTCCCTATCAATGCTTACTTGACAAGATTTTCATTTTCTGGCATATGCATAAGCGTCCCTGAACAAAGTAGGCAAATAATAACCAACCCTTAATATTTTGTGAGCTGTGGTTTCTCCCACAAAATTTCCACCTACTGGGCCGTCATGGAGTTCTCTCAGAACCTTTTTTGCATCATCTCGTTCAAGACATATAAGTAGTACTCCATCATTGTTTACGCCGAAAAACACGGAATTTATGAGGCGATATTGAGCAGACTTGAACCTGAGAGCTCTACTTTCTCTAGGGTTTAGGTTTTCTGGATAGGTTCCATGGTGTAGGAGATAAGACAGGTTTCCGTACCATGATTCTTTCCAGGGAGGAGATTATAAGGCTTCATTGCACCATAATGAAAACTCATTTTCCCAACCAAAGTCTTCTACATTGATCAGATCTTGGGCCTCAACATCCAGTTTACACAATCATTGACCCTTGACTATTTTGGCAGGTTTTATGTCTAGATCAAATTCCTGAACGATTGCCATGAAATTTCCCCTTATTTCTCCCATCTCTTGTTGGGTAAACAAAGATATGACAACGGGGCGAGGCTTTTAAAGTTTAAGCTATTATTAGGTTACCTTTCAATTTAATAGATAACAATAGCATAGATAGGATCACCGAGAGAAACACAATCACAAGATAAACAAAATTTATCTTGGGAAACCCTCATGGGGAAGAAAAACCAGCAAAAATTCCTTAATATAGATAGCCAATACAATGCCAAGACAATGAACCAAACAAAACATAAATTCCTCTCCCAAGGATGCGCTTCTCTCTCTCTTCCTTCTTTTGACAACTGGTAACTGCAACTTCCTTCAATACTTACGCACTAGATGAGTGAGCTGGGTGAGTGTATAAATGAGGCGTTGGCCTTTGTTATTTATACAATTTGGCAGGTGCTGAACTGAGGTATCTTTTCACTGGCAGGGCCGACTTCTCAATATGGGTGGTTAGAACCACCTTAATTTTCCTGGGGGCGGACTTCTTACTTTGCATATTACAATTAGGGTTTGACCAATCCGCAAAAGGGGATTTGGTCAATTACAATGCCCGACATGATCAATCCACAAAAGGGGATTGATCTAATCAATAATCAATATATTTTATCTTTTACTTTATCCAAAAAAGGGGATAAGAATATTCTTTGCAGTTACACAATATTTTAACACTCCCTCTTAACAAGACATACATTCTTTATCTTTTGACAGGTCACCGGATGTCAACATCAACTAGGTAGTAACATCCACTGGGTAACATGATCAACTGGATAACATGATCAACTGGGAAACATGATCAACTGGGTAACATCATCAACTAGATAACATGAGGCATCAATATAATCCACTAGTTCATCTAGCATCATGATCATTGACTGACGTATCTATAAATCATCGGAAGTTTTGTTCTCTTTATCTTCACGCATAAGATACTCTTTCTTTATTTCTTCTTCACCCAGAAGATACTTATTTCTTATCTTGAAACATAAGATATCTAATCTTCACACATAAGATGTCTTATCTTCAGACATAAGATATTCTATGAGTTTTTCCATTCCTTTTATGTTCTCCCTTCTCTTGTAGTCATCTATCTCACCCATCCACTGGGGAGGAATACTACCATAACTTCACTCCTAGTCATCCCACATGAACTAGAGAAGCTAACATGTTAGCCTGGGAAAAACTAGAATCCCTTTCCATGATCCACACATGATCATGACACAAACCTCAAGAGCCAACTAACCATTCCACATGGTCAAGGTTTGTGTTCCAGGCTACTCAATCCTTGGCTAGAGGAGAGTATCTTCTCATTGCCCCTTGGAGAACCATCCACATTTCTCTCTACGAGGGTGTTCACACCCCTCTCTACAAGGGTATTCTAGCATGTCCCTAGAGTATCCAAAACTCAACACTTGGATAGAGGCCAACCTTGGAAAATTTCTCATTCCCCTTCTCTACGAAGGTATCTTCCTTCTTTACAAAGGTCTCTTCTCTTTTCCTTCTCTATGAAGGTCTACCTGTGGGATTTCTCTTTCCTTCTCTACGAAGGTATTTTATATTTCTCCTTCTCTATGAAGGTCTAGCTATGGGATCTGAAAATCTCTTGTGGTCCAAAATATTTCTATGGTATAATACCATGCTATCCATCTATTGGGCACCATCCATCTACTTTCCTAACTGCATCAAATCACGATCCTCCATTTCGAACTCGGAGACATGGCTCCCTCTTGCACCAAACTAATAGCTTCTAATAATCATCCTTGAAGTTCTTCTTCTGTAATATCCTGGGTGCCTTCTTGAGTTCAAACATTTATTTCTTTTTGACTTCATACTGGATCAACCTGCTCCCTCTGCATCTATAAGAATGGTACTGGAGCAACCTGTAGTTACCTGCATCTCATCCACTATATCTGAGTATCCATATTTTTCTTCATCTTGAACATTTCTATTCTGCATCTTTAGGAGCCTCCCGCTCCTATATAAATACTGGATATTGTCTGGTCTTTATTGACTGTCACCATATCATACGTCCTTCTCATGCTGTCTAACTTTATCTCTTTATCCTTTTCTTTGATAAGTCTACATAGACATTGAAATAAAATGAGGTTAATTAACATTCTCACAAAAAATCTAACTTGTAATGATAAGGTAAACTAGATACTAAAAATAAACATGAATACTTCTCTTTTGTTTTTTGTGTGGGGAGGCTCTACGAACTCCACTATTTTCTATATTTATTCACATCAACTATATTCAACTTAAATTACATAACCCTCCATTTCTGCTAAAGCTTTCTTTCAGGGAGGAGATTCCTCTTCTTCTGCCACATGTGCTTGATACTTTATTTTCCCTTTTCCTTGAGGACAGTCATAGGAAAAGTGTCCCAACTTTTGACAGTTGTATCATCTGATCTTTGAAACATCTTTCTTCTTATCTAGAACTCTTACAGAGTTAGCTTCTTTATTGTTCTTCTTGAAGGAACTTCTTTTGTTCTTTTGAGCTGTAACAACTTCCTCTTCATAAAAAATCAATCTCTTCTGTTGGTCTGCAAGTCTAGATTCTTCGTGTGTGCAATATGCCCATAACTTATCAAACTTGGGTAACTTGCTTCTTGCACACACTCCTTGTACAAAAGGAATCCAAAATGTTGGAAACACATTTAGGGTTTTGGTTACAAGCTCTTTGTCACTAATGACATCTCCAATAGCTGCAATCTGATCTCTGATATGAGAAACTCTCATAAGATAGGATGTGACAGATTCTGAGTTTTCCATCTTCATATTACAAAGCTGATTTCTTAAGGAAAGATTCCAAATAATGTCTTTGCTTTCATATAACCTTCTGAGTGCTTCATACATTTGCCTTGCTGTCTTTAGTTCGAAAATATGAGGGATCAAGTGATCCTTTACTGAATCTGACATGATTCTCTTTGCTTTCTTTTCATTCTTCTTATGCTTGGTCTTTTGCTCTTCTTTATCTGGTTCTAGTACACCCACTGTAACGTGTTCTAGGAGATCATTCTCGTCTAGAATCATCTGCAACCTATGCTTCCAATATCTAAAGTTTCTATATCCTTCTAGCCTGTCTTCTAGCCTCATGCTGGTAGCCATTCTTTCTTGTAGTAGAAACCCTAGCCCTCTGGGCTATAGAAATAATGGAAAAATCAAATTCTTGGATCTGAAAACTAAACTCACCAAAATATGTGTTGGACTGAGGCGAGTATGCTGGTATAGTCAGATTTCTGAAAATCCAAATTTCACCCCCTCAAACTTGATCTATAGATTTTTGGACTGGTGCTTTTGGTTTTTTGGTACTTCTGGTACTCTGGTACCTAGGGTTTTCTGGCACTTCTGGTACTTTGTGAAAACTAGGGTTTCACTTTTCGGGAGATCTAGCCACTAAAATGGTGCGCTGAAGATGCCAAAGTGTTCCTTGAGGCAGGGCACACTTTTCTAGATGGTTTTGGGGCTGTAATTCTTATCCAATAAAAGACCCTAATTTTCTTGTACGACAACATTGATATTTTTATTTTTCCTGTTTAATATGCTCTCTTCAGCTTAGATCTGATACCATGCTAAAGTTTAAGCTATTATTAGGTTACCTTTCAATTTACTAGATAACAATAACATAGATAGGATCACTGAGAGAAACACAATCACAAGATACACAACATTTATCTTGGGAAACCCTCATGGGGAAGAAAACCCAACAAAAATTCCTTAATATAGATAGCCAATACAATGCCAAGACAATGAACCAAACAACACACAAATTCCTCTCCCAAGGATGCGCCTCTCTCTCTCTTCCTTCTTCCGGCAACTGGTAACTGCAGCTTCCTTCAATACTTACACACTAGATGAGTGGGCTGGGTGAGTGTATAAATGAGGCGCTGGCCTCTCTTATTTATACAATCTGGCAGGTGCTGAACTGGGGTGTCTTTTCACTGGCAGGGTCGCCTTCTCAATCTGGGTGGTTAGAACCACTTTAATTTGCCTGGGGGTCGACTTCTTACTTTGCATATTACAATTAGGGTTTGACCAATCCGCAAAAGGGGATTTGGTCAATTACAATGCCCGACATGATCAATCCACAAAAGGGGATTGATATAATCAATAATAAATATATTTTATCTTTTACTTTATCCACAAAATGGGATAAGAATATTCTTTGCATTTACACAATATTTTAATAGAGGCACTATGACTTTAGTGTGATTCTTCAGGATATAAGATCTGAAATGTTTGACAACTTTATAAACTGCTTAAGCACGTTTGTATATAGCTGAATAGTTTAGTTCGACTCTTTGAAGGTTAGTGCTCATAAATGATACTAGTGTCTCATTGTTTTCATCATCCTTCGGGGTAAGTACTGCGATCAAGGATTTCTTAGAAGTAAAGGTATAAAGGAAAAAATATTTGCTGAAATCAGGGCTTCATAGCACTGGTGCTTGGAATATTGTAGTTTTGATGTTGTTGAAAGATCGTTTCCTTTCTTCATCCCATTTAAACTCTGCATCTTTGAAAATCATTTTTTTAAAGGTTTAACAGTTTCAACAAAGTGAGGAGTAAATTTTCTCACAAAGTTGATTTTCCCAAAGAAGGATTGCATTTCCTTTTTATTGTGCGGAAAGGGGAGTTGAGATATTTCTTTTATACACTCAAGGTCGATGCTAATTCATCCTTGAGATATGATATGACCTAATAATTTCATTCCTCTACAACAAAGATGGTTTTCTTAGGGTTCAAAGTTATTCCATATTTCCTGCACCTTTCAAAGATTTGAGTCAAATGCTGAATGTGGTTTTCCTTATTTTTTGAGTTTACCATTACATCATCTAAATAGACTACCACACACTTGTTGATCCATCCTAGAAAATCTACATCCATGGCCCTCTGGAAGTTCACCCCTACGTTAATCAACCCAAAGGGTATGCATTTATAAGCAAAGGTTCCCCACTTGGTTCAAAAAGTAGTTTTTAATCGATCATCTTCTGAAACCACGACTTGGTTATATCCCAAGAAACCGTCTAGGAGGGAAAAAATTTCAGAGACGGATACTATCTGTAGGAGCTGTTCCATGGGTGGGACTAGATAATTATATTTTTCTAATGCTCTGTTAATGTTTGTGAAATCCACACACAAATGGATATCCCCAGACTTCTTTCTGACAAGCACTAGATTGGCTACCCAGACAGAGTGTATTACCTGAAACATAATATAGGCATCTAATAATTTCTTCATCTCTTGATACATAAGATTTTGTTGGAATTTTTTTACTCTAGACTTTAACAGGATTGTGTGTTGGATAATGCGAGTATCATAAATTTTCAATTCTCGGTAGGACCAAGAAAAGACATCTTGATATTCTTTAAACAATTTGAGACAATCTTTCTTGTATTCTTTGGACACTATCTTACCCAAATTGACATTCTTGGGGTTCTCGAGGGTTTCTAGGTTTATAGTTTCTTATATAGGACATGAGCTCCCTGCTTTTGCATTCCTTGGCCCTCTAAATATTTCCCTTAGGTCGAAAAGGATCTCCAGATTGGCCACTCCTTTTGGTATCGCGTGGAACTTTGGTTTATCATCAGAGTGATCTGTTCCCTTCTTCTTTTCGCGAAGATTTGGTTCTATGAGTAGTTCTTGGAATATTTCATCATCAATGGCCAAATCCTTAAAATTCTCCTTATAAGTCAAGAAATCTACAATATGTTCATCCCCTTCAAAGACTTTCCAGTTATAAATGTTGTTAGGTACCGAAGGTTTGTAGAGAAGTTCCACTACAAACCTCGAGGCTTCATAATCTTCTATAGGAGATAATATTAAGGCTGTGGTGGCTAGAGCATCAGCGAGGGTATTTTTTGTCCTGGAAACAATGGTAATTTTGAAGGCCTCACAATTGTCTATTAGTCTGTGTACCTCTTGATGGTAATTTCTGTATTGAGGTGAATTGATATGGATGGTATTCTTTACTTGCCTAATGATGATTCCATAGTCTCCAAAAACCTTCAATTCCTTGATGTTTAAGTCGATGGATTTCTTTAGTCCCTGGACTAGAGCTTCATATTCAACAATGTTATTAGTGCATTCAAATTCTAATCTGCAGGATAAGAAGTTTCGTTTCCCCTTTGGGTCAATGAGGATGCATCCCACTCTCGACCCTTCTTTCGATTTAGAACCATCAAAGTACAACATCCAAATTCATGGAGGGGAATTTCTAACTTCTTCATGTCTAGCTATTTTTTCAACTTCAATCTCTTTGTTTGCTACTCATGTCGGATCATCCTAACAAAGGATACTCTCTCCTGCGACTGCTAGTAAGTCTATTTGAAAAATCATTTTGGATTTTTGTGTGGGAGGTATGTCAGACACGTGAGGGGTGAAATTACCAAAATTAGAATCACAGGAGTAGTTTCCTAACACAAGGAACTCTATCGACGAGGGTTCATTTAGGGTTTCTAAATCAATGACAATATGTTTGAGATATCTTTCTCTATCAATCCTGATCATGTTTGTATGTCCTTTCAATGGAAACCAAAAGTGATCCCAGTAGGTACTAAAGTATCTGTTTAATTTCTCAAACCAGTCTTGGCTAAGTAGCATTCCATAAGCCTCTGGGATGTCTACTACAATTATGTCAATTACTTGAAAAAACTTGGGGTGTGTAGAAATTCTGATTATGACATATTTCAACTCTCCAATGACCTTTACCTGAGTCCTATCTAGTTGTATAACATGTTTATCACTTTTGAGTGGGGTTTCGTTCAATTTCTTACAGATTGACAATGGCATGACATTCGAAGATGCCCCAGAATCGACCAGGAAATTATGTAGATTTATGTTAAAGACCTCAAATGTCAAGAGGAAAGGAGTAACACAATGCCTTAATTTTTAATCCAAAGAGAAAGCATTCACATTCGACTTATTTTTCAAGTCCGTGGAAGATGGGGAGTGGCCCTTGTTAATGTTTGTGAGAGAGGTATCTGTTAATTTTAAGGCCTCTAACAAAAAAATCTTTTATTGAGGAATCCTACACATGTCCATGACAAACATATTATATTTCATCTTCTTCAAGTCTTCTACCACGTTGTAGTCTAGCTCAAGCATTTCTCATGTATGTGTGTTTGTGGGATTTTTTTGAGAATAAAATGAGGGTTTGGGGTGATCGACCCCTTGATTTATGTGAGATAATTGAGTAGTGGTGGGATTAATTTGGACAAGTTGAATTTTAATTCATGTCTTTATAGCCATAATTTCAGCCGAGGTCCCTGCGACTCAGTGACATCATTGAAAGGTATCATAATCCCATATCAACATGGTAGTATCTTTAGGTTGTTCTTGAATTTATTAATCGATAAAACCTATTTCCCAACCACTGGGTTGTTCGGTTAGAGAGCATTCGTCTAGGAATATATTATCGATTAGATTCATAACATGCAACCATTGGGGCCAGTCCCTTTCTTAATGGTTTTCTTGATGGTACGTGCAGAAGGAGTAAGATGCTACGTTCCCTAAGTCAATGTTCAGGTTGGCTGGGGGAGTTTCTATAGCCTTGAAGGGTGGGTTCCTTTAAAAAAAAAGGTTTATAAGGAATTTGAGTTTGGTTTCCTTCTTTGACACTCCTCTTCATATCTATGATCTATTTGGAAAGTTTTTTGATCATCCGCTGTAGGTTTCCTAGATCTCCTCCCTCTTTATTAAGACCTTATTCTGTTTGTTTTCCCGAGGCTCTTGTTATCCAAATCCCTCTCTTAGGTTGATGTTGCGTTTCCTTTTTTATTAGTGATATCTGACCTTCTTTTCATCCTTTCATATGGAATTCAATCGTTTTAGCTTCTTCTAAAATTTCATCTAAACTATGTTTGGTAGCCTTTTTTATGAACATGGAAATAGAAGCCATGAGAGCATTAACGTATACTTCAATTTGCAACTTCTGGGTAGGTTTAGTCTTGGGTTGGAATTTGTTCACAATGGCGGCGAACCTTTGGTTGAAATATTTTACCTTTTCTTTCAGACTCATAGTTGCGACGAAAAGTTCAGCCATTAAATCTCCCGTAGTAGTTTCTTCGACAAATTTGTCCAAGAAATCCTTTTGAAACTTTTTCCAACTAGTTATGGAACCAACTAGAAGGTTGCAATACCAAGTCAAGGCTGAATTTTCAAAGGACGTATAAGGAAAAATTCTGCAAACTACATCTTCGTGTTGCACATTCATCAACCTTATAGCTAATATGAACTTCTTAATATGGTCCTTAGGCAATCCGAATGTTTCAGGGTCAAATTTAGGAAGTATATTTTCTGGATGCCTGGGTAGGTTATGCACCCGTCCTGGGATTTCCAAACCATCTCTGGCCAACCATGGTTGATTGTCTCGAGGATGATCTCCCCTTTCTCCATTGTTATCGTTATTATCCTCCATGTATTCTCATGTGGAACCTGAGCGATCTGAGTTAGACCCTTCCTCTTCAGATTCAAAATCATCAAGTTCAGAGTAATTACCAGCTGGTGTTTTGGGTATCATATTAGGGAAAAACCTATCAATTATTCTACGGTGTGAAGAAATACCTGGTCAAGGGTGTCAACAACTGGTCTGCTTATTTTTTTTCTTTGAGTAAGTAAAGGAGCTAAATGTAATCCTTCGATCTGTCGACCATAAACTCTTATGATTCTCCTGAACTTATTTAACACTTTGTGGGGAAGAGCGTAAGGTATTTCAGGTTACATGTGTTATTTCTCTTCATGTTGATGTGAGTTACTTATATTGAGAGTACTCTCTGTATGTGGGCTATCTTGAGAGTGATTGGCCATGCATGTGGGCTATTATGAATCTATAGGCTTTGCGAAATATATTATCAAAAATATTGTTAGCCATGCATTCGTTCATGCCTTCCTTCTAGCACCAATTCTATTGAGGTGTCCAAGATCCCTTTAACTCAAGAACATGAACCAAACCCGCTTAAGATGCCCAATTAGACTTGTAAGCATTTGATGAGTGGTAAGGTTCTCCATATTTGTGATCTGGATAGAATTATCAATGGGATTTAATAGTGATTGACATATATGTCTTTTCTGTTAACCCTTTCCTCAGGATATGCAGTTCTCTTTTGGTTCTTTTCTAACATTCATAACAAAATAAAGATAGATCTTAAACTAAATGATAGAGGGAAGTTAATTATGCATTGGGGAAGGCTAGGATTTTAGGATAACCTTTTATACCTTAGCATGAAAACAAAGAAGATATTAACTACTTCAAACTAACATTAATACCATTTTGATTTGTAGACATTCAACATTGTCCGAGATAACAATTACAGAAAGAAAATATATACGTGACAAGAAGTTAGTGGAATAAAAAGTAATTTTCAATGCTCTATTCTCTATCATAGGGTAACACAATCAATTTCTATTCATCAACTAGAATAAAATAATTGTTACAACATTATAAGATAACTTTGAATAACATATACAACAACTCTTACTTAATACAACAACAAATATTGAATCCGAAGACAGAGATAATCCCCCTCGGTCCAATCACATTCACTCCTTAGATGAAATAAGTGTCTTTGGTTCTAAACATAACTTCTTAATCAAAATAAATTGCACATGAATAGTTATCTTACAATATTCTAGAAAAAGTCATTCTCTCCAAAACCATCGAACCTTTGACACAAGATCGATTCCCCTATTTATATATAAAAAAATAACTAAACTAAAAATAACTACTAAAGTTGTGTTAAGTTGAGAAAACGCCACGTGGCGGAATTTATCTATCTGTTTTCTTTTGTTTCTCTTTTGATCATCTGGTGGTTTTACTGAAGTGGATTGTTCCTCTCGTATTCTGACCATCTGCAGAAAATATCTTTGCATGTATTTGCATATGGGAACCTGTGTTGATCCATCAGAGCGGAGAGGACCTCCTTCATCTTAATTGCCCGTTCCTTGTACTTGATTATTTTGAACCTCAAGCGCTATAAGAATGCGAGAGATTTAATTGAAGTCTCCATGAAATTCTTCACTTGACCCTTGATCATGCTTGAAACTTGTGAAATCTCTGCTTTGTACACCTCGTCTTGTTCTGCATGCCACTTAACTATGTGGCGTAGATTGGCGAAATCTTCCGGTGGACCAAATTATGGCAATTCGGTATTTATCATTTCCTGATTGATTTTCTCCCAACGTTTCTCACATTCTTCCCCTCTCTTCTACATTTTCTATTGGGGTTTGTGAACCATGCTTACCCAATGTTCAAATTCCTTCCTTAGTCGGGTGATGCCACTGTCTATCAGTACTCGGATTCCATGCTCTTCTGTATCTCGACCCTTCTGCACTTCGATGATGTAGTGTATCCATTCTAAGTATTAATGTGCCTTCTCATACCATCGATGCATGTATTTGTAGGTTTCCAACCCCATGAGGGTATATTCTTGGAAATCTGCTAAGCGAGCGGTGAAGAGGTCTCTCTCTCTTGTGAATTGCGCATACATCTCTTAGAACTCACACTTCAAGAGTACCACTGCCTGTGTTGAATTTTGGTAATACTCTGGTTGATGTCATAGATGGTCCAGTTATTTATTCATGGAAGCTACCTCCCTTTCGTCCCTTTTTTCCCTGTCTAAAGTGGCATCGGTTATGGCCATCCCTGCTCCGATTAGCTCAGTCATCTTAGCATTTTCTTTGTCAAATAACGTCTCCTCTGTGGTTATGAGAAGCGTTCTATCAAGCGCACGCTTCCTTTTCTTGACTGTTCTCCTCATCACAACTTTCCTTTTCTCGTCATAAGTAATTTCCTGTATATCGACGACTTCATCTACTGGTTCACGAATTTGTTGATCTCCCCAAGACAAAGTATTGCCTATGCTTCCAGCCGTATAGAGGTGTTCCATAGAAGGTTATATATCCCTTTCTAGGGTAGGTGAATGAACTCCTTCCTTCTCAAGCAATGGTTTTTGTGGCAATGTTGTTGCATTATCTTGTTCTGTTCCATGGCTCAGTCTGTTTATTTCTCTAGCAGGGGAATTTCCTCTATGTTCTGGTGACCTGGCCTTTTTCTGCTCCTTGTCAGCTGACATAGTCTTGGTCCTAGATGGGGAAGTTAGCAAAGGATCGATATTAGCTGTGAGTTCGGCCATTGAGATGCCAATTTTTGGCTCCCCCATTCCTTCTTCTTGTTCACATGTATCAAAGTCATTATTAGAACTGTCGCCTTGAGGCTGTGTTCCCAGCTGATTGGGAAACACAACGTTAAGAGTGTTCCTAGCCTCATGGTCGCCTTCTTGGGGGGTTTGGGATCAAAACATTGGAAGTTGGAGTAGATGTTTCCCCTGGTTCCTCCTCTTGTGTGATTGGTACTGGGGTTATGTGCGAAGGTTCTGAACCTTCCTCATCGTCATATATAGTGATTAAATCTACGAGGACAGTAGGCACACCCATCTTAATTGATGCTCTTGCTGAACTTCATTGAGATGTAGTAGTCACTGAAGATCCTACCTGTGGTGACATAGGGTTGGGGTTTTCTTGATCAATGGTCTCCTCTGGTTGGATTGTCTCTGATCCATTTAGCTCTTCCTCATGATTACTTGTTTCAGTCGAGGTAATCCTCAAGGTTCCTATCAAAGGGTTAAGTGGGGGATATTCCCCTAGTCTTTGCATATCTCTTTGGGATTTTTTTAGTAACAATATGCCCCTCCTCCATGCCTCTTCTTATTTGTTTTCTTCTCTTACCTTCATATATTCTTGAGTTGTCTGCTATATTGTCTCAACTTTCTCATCCATAGTCATTGCTTATAATTTGGTCATATTAGGGTTATCCCTTCTATGGAGCACTTCCTCCCGGTCTTGGGCGCCCTTGGTAAATATCTCATCTTCGAAGCTATCATGAGCATATGGCCAACATGAGGACACCTACAACACATGCTGGAGTACCAGGCCTTTTGGGTCATGTTTGCGAAAAAGGCCTGTGGGGAACCAATACTCAAGCTGAATCAATCCCTCTTGTTTCTCCTGTGCAATTTCTTTTACCATGTAAAACCGAACATGAAAACCATAAGGTATGAATTCCCTCTTCTTGTCTTTTACTAGACAGGAATTATAGCCTTGCAGAATATTCTGGTAACAAATTTCTCCCAAAATGAGATGTTCCGAGACATGAACGAGGAGTAGGTGTGGTGCACTAGTATCCTTGAAAACTATGATATAAGTGCTTGTTTCTTCAAAATACCAGTGGCCCACTTTGGAAATCATCTTTTTGGCTGCCCCTGAAAGCCTTGGGAATTCTTTTCTAAATATAATGAATTGCACTCGGGATATGAACTCATTGTATATCAAGGCGTAAAATTTCTTGTACATAGAATGCGGAAATAAACATGCACGTGTAACTTAGCAACATGCCAGCTTAAATTCATACATGCGAAATGTTTCTTGCATAGATCACGCCCAACAAGTACAATGCCATGTGGAAAACTGGTGTTTCTCCATCCTTTGGTGTCTAGGCCTGTAGGATGTTGTTGCTTAGCTATTTGGAAATGATGGATCCCCAATTGAAACTACTCCCAGAGATTTCCATGGTATATTCCAAGGGCATCCATGCTTCTGAAAACTTAGAGCAATATTTTTCCCCATACAATCGACAGATTAAAGCCATTAAGTACATATAAGGTTCCCTGAGGTTTACCATGCTGTACCAACCATTGCTCCTATTTGTGAACTTCTTATCTTCTTTCCACCATGAGGCCAATAACCTATTGGTGTCATGGAAGTCATAAAATCTAACCACAAATTCTGTACTTAGCCTTTCCTCGGGTCTATAAGCTTATAGTATTTTTGGACCTCTACTGGAAGAAAGACACCAACACATTCACCCTGTTCATTATTGATTTTGAATTTTGTCGCATCTGTGTGGTCAATCATCTATCCTAGGGTTTCAATGCAGGAAAAAACTGAGGTCCAACATGCCACCATATGGAGATATGATCGCCTTATGTTTGGGAAAACCTGGTCATCCAATATCCTGACGTCCGAGTCACTGTGAGGTTTAAAATCCGGGTAATATTCCTGGTTGATTTTGTTAAAAAACTCTCCCCAGTGTAGGAGCATTACTTTAGATCCGGTGCTCGCCTTTGTGTCCCCGAATGCTGGAGGCTGGGTGAATTGTTTCTTCATGAAAGTTCGGATGAACGACTCCGTTTTTGAAGAGAAATCAACTTCTCTTGCGGAAACCAGTGTCAAACTTTCATCAATCTCCAATTCTTTCATCTTGGGTGTTCTTGGTGAGCGTCTGGTTGTCGACCTTCTCGAAGGCATCTTCCTGCACAAAAACAAAATAATAAGCTGCAAGCCAATTGCGACAAGAGTTATTCGACGTAATCTCAAATGTAATCAATAAAGACCATACTTACCTCTTCCTCGTAGGAAATGACCTGGGCTTACAGGTAATTAAAGTGTCACAATGACCTGTTACCTCTTCGATGCTTTCTCTTTCTCCTTCGTCTGCTCGGGAGATCAATGATTTGCAAATGGAACATCATGCTTGGGCATAAATATCATAAATTTAAAACACACTTACCTTGTCGCATCAAGTCTTAAATTCTGGAGTACATATATGATCTATATAATCTATAACAAAATCCATACCATGCTTAGGATTAAATGCAATGCAGGCTGGTGGCGCAGGAGCGTGTTATTTTAAAGTTCATCGACGAATTCAAATTTTAAAAGTTGGTCGGCACGTGACGTCGTGGTATCGGTTTTGTGAAGTTCTTACTTTTCTAATAAATCACAAATCCCATCCTTTACATAGCTAAAGGTGTCTCCTCAAATTATCCGAGAGTTTTTTTTGCACTCCAAAATACCTAGTATGATCGGTATAGGGAATAAGAAGGATGGTAGATCGACCATGGTCATCAGCGGATAAAGATCCAAAATAGAAATAAAAAATTCAGTGTTCTAGCGATTTGCCGGTAGTTGATGAGTGCATTGGCGTCGACATATTGCCTTTAACGTTGTTTCATTGGTCCCCCTGGGAAAAAGTTTCGATGACGATTGAAACCGCTGTACAATGATGACGTGGAAAAGCAGCCATGAAAGTACATACATGACACATGAAATATCAAAATATGACGTGGGTGATGACGGAGCAATACAGACTATACACATGGAAAAAACACGTGACGGTTGATTTGACCTTTTTGGCATGAGAACACTACTTTTCAACGTCGGTGATTTTTCTTAGGCATACATGTTTTGGTGCAATGTTTCTCCCATTTTGTCGATGTTGATGATATATCAATGATAGATGATCGATGATTGTTGTTGCCTGGTTAACATTTTATCTTTCAGATTTCATCGATGCCGATGATACATCGACGATCGACGATCGGTGATTATCGTTGTTAGGTGGGGCATTTTTCCTTTGGTATTTCACCGATGCCAACGATACATCGACAATCATTTTTTAAGGACTCAATTTCATAGACTAGAACCGCCGATGGGCATGTGGCTCTTTATAAATCAATTTTTTGGCTGTATACACTTAATCTAAAGCCACATTTACTTAGAGAAAACTGTCAATGTGTTCAACAAACTTCAAACCAAACTGAATGCAATTGATGATATAACACAACAACAAAAAAACCCATTGATCCATACACAACTGACTCTTATTTAGAAATGACAAAGTGGTACCCAAAAGACAAAATTTACAAGTACTTTTAGGGTGTGTTGAGTGCACAACACAACCTTCTCCTAGAGTATGGGCACATCATATAAAAATCAAGCGAAATCCTATGCTCTATATAAGGGGCTAAGTTTAACAAAGAGCCGAGGAATTTAAGATATTTTTATCATAGGAGATTCAAGGGTTATCATCAACGAGATCAAGAAACGATCCCCCCCACAGGATATGAAGCTCAAAATCATCATTGAAAGAGGACTTAAGGAGGCTGAGGCCGAGTCTTTTAAATCTCTCTAATGTTTTCACGTTCTTTGAATTAACCATGCTAGGGATGACTCTTTTTCCAATCTGTGCATTCGAGACTCCCCGAGCACATTAAGAATAAACAACTAGGAAACTCATCAATATATCCCTTAAATATGGTCAAGAAGGGAAAAAAAATTGGCTCTTGGAATAAAAAGGGGCCCCAACAACTAAATTAGACATATAACATAATTGACATTCAATATTCCACCCAAGTATGTGGTTGGGAACAATGCATGGCGAAGGAGTTAGGAGCACATTTTGGATTGGGACACTAACAGGTGGAAAAACTATCCAATTAACCCACACCCTTTTGGCCTCAGTTGTATATTTTCACAAGCACCCCTCTATGATCGTTCTCTCCTGGTAATATTAACAGGTGTTTGTAGGGGATTTGTTTATGGCTCTGGTACGATTTCACACCCCTTTGGTGTCAGCATTCTTCATGATTACCTCATCCACTTCACATAATGATGGTCTCACTTGGCACCAGTCTTATCGCATGCATAAATTTCATTCTGATAGGAGACGAGGGAGGTTGAAGTTACTTCACCATTCAAGGTGGAAACCCTTTGCATGAAGCCAAGGTGATACGATGGATTCCATGAAGGAAGAGACCACACTAGTGCATTTGGGTCAATTTTTGATGACGTGTTCGTAGTAATTTCTACTTTATATTGTCGGGAGAACGCAAAACATCAGACCCCCTCAAACATTATTTCAAATGAATTCGTTATACCGACGACCCATATATCGTCTCTTGTGTGACATTTCTAGCGGACATGTGCCATCTCTAATTTCACTGTCCAAGCCCACTATGGATGTCACAACAACAATGTCATAACGTCTCACCTGCGACGCCACATGAGACGTTGTAAGACCGACAAGGGGATTATATCTCTGGTGTTTACGCCGTCGCAAATTAGATGTCCATTGAGTCGGACATGTGACATCACAGACCCATAGTGGATGTCGCAATACCGACAAGGGGCCTATTATCACACAATTTGTACTTGAATAAAGGCCAAATCAAGTAGATACAATATTGGTGTAACAAGGGGTGACCTATCACTATCACCTTAATAGGAAACCCCTTTCTATTTAGGAATATATCAATGTACCCTAGGGGAGACGTCCCTAGTGACCAGAGGGTTTGAGAAGGCTAAGGAAAGAAAGTTCCCTCGTCTCACAAGTCACTCAATTTTAAGCGTTCTTTATGTCTTATAGAGATGAAGAAAAAGATAAATGAGGTGTACCTGCCCATAAAAAGACAACAAAATAGAAATAGGGCACTTTCCAAGTACCAAAATGATGTTAATGCTTCATAAGACAATGAACTCTTGAGAAATAGACTAGCTAATATAAAATTGTAGAAATATAACAATTTACAATAGTAATGATAAATTTGTAACATCTACAATAATTATGCTCCAAATTTCATGAGAAAAGACTAGAAATAGTAGCTTTAACTAGGCAAATTGATATTAGATAGTCACAAGTAGATTTAGTAATGTTTAGCTAGCAATACATCTCACTTTTTAGGTTAGTTTTATGATGTTAGATGGATGCAACAATCTTTTGCAATAACAACAAGTTAGTTAGTGAATTAGGCTAATCTAAGGTTAGTAGGAGTTAGTGAATGTTCCAAGGAACATGGTTTCAAAATTTGTTTGATCAATCAATCATTAGTGGTGAATAGACTAGTGCCTTCTAGGGTAATGGAGTCAATGATAGCAGTAACAACTCTTAGAGGGAAATATAAATGATAATTCTTAGTCTAAAAGGAGATGGAGAGGATGAGAGAGGTGTTAGTAACCCAAGGCCTCAAACATCCAAGTCCTAGAGAGATAATTGCTAGAAAGTAAGGAAAATTAGGCCCTAGCGATTTCTCTTTCCGTAGATATTTTGAAACAAAATATGAAATATGAAATGTAAGTAGGGTTACTAGAGTGCTACAATGGCAGGGCTCTAGTATCTACTTCTAGATAAGGTGTTCTTTGAGAAATTTAAACAAGTGGAAAATTATAGAGAAAAATATAATAAGTTATGTCTTTCTCCTAGGGTATCAAGCAAGAAATTTCATAATATTTAACATGAAACAAATAAAATTCACCATAAGCATTCATTCACAATAAAGAAATTATTTTTTTCTACTTACTTCACCAAGAATAATCAAGTTCAAACCTTAGTTGAATATTTATTACCATGAAAATAGCCAAGATACACAAAAAGTTCGTCTCCAAGAAGTTGCGCACCACTTAGTTTCAACCAATAACCCTTAAAGAGCGTCAAATTTCAGACAACACACTTGTGTGATGAGAGATGATGAATAAAAATGAGAGTTTTTTCTCTTATTTATACAATATAAATGACCTTTAATTACAATTAGGTCATAAAAAGGCCGACATGGCCAAATTACATTAAAATCCAGTTTTTACATAAATGACGATAATTAAACCCTAATTTCATCTTCAAGGGTGATGTCATGCCCTTCTAGGGTGACGTTAGGCCCATAAGGTGGAACGTTAGGGCTAAGGTGTAGAACGTTTGGCCTCCAAAGGATCTGAATGCTTCCACATGTGCCAATTAGCACACAAATTCCCATCATAAATGCAAACCCTAACTCTGGATGATGTCAAGGTCAAAATGATGACGTCATGTTCTCTCAAGGGTCAACATCCAAGTGGAAAGGAAAAACCCCCTGGGTCTAGGTCTGCCAAAGTGTCCCTGGTGCAACGTTCTTATTTCTTCTTGGTGAAAGCCTTTGGTTTCTCTTTCCTCCTGGTGGGGTTATAACATCCATATGTTGGGCTTTCAGCCCCATGGAGGTCTGACCAAATCATTCCCCCATATGTACCTATCCATCGGGAAAAGTCCTGCAACAACAACAAGTATGCCCTCCATGGGATCATAAGTCACAGGGATCATAGTGATGCCCTCAAAACATGTGCATCAAACCCCCATTTACCCAAAAAAATGATCAAATAAGTTATGCAGTTTAACAAGTCAATTTTGGAGAAGGTCTCAGGATGTCCTATTGGGCTAATTATCCTTAATTTTGGGGTGTTTCCCAGGTGAGAACCAATGTAGGTCATGTAACTGTGTGAAGTGGCATAGGGGAAATGTTTGGGTAGAGGGTGCAATGATATTAGGGAAATGTAGGTCTTTCCTGTGGGTGCCTCCATAGAGGGCGAGCTGCACCTTATCATGGATGCCACTGTTTCCTATCCCATTCAATGCATTTTATTCTCAGTCTTATTGGTTTTGGTATTTTTTCTTTTCAAGGGAAAAGCTGGGGGACACTGTCCTAGTGTGGTGACCAAAGGTGACAACGTTACCCACACACATTTCACGGAAATGAGAAGGCTGGCTCATGATGATACCCCCTTTCTCTTAGCTATGCCACCAAGAGACACTACCCTGTATTTGTGATCATATATATGGTAGTGTCATACCTCTACATGCCCATGGACCTAATAGGCCGACTCATGATGAGACTTCCCATCCACCAACTAGTACCTTGAGTTTTGATTTATCTTATGGGTCCCCTTTTATTACTGAGAATCCATTTATTTCTTTCTTGGGAATCCCTGGGAGAAGCATCTAAAGGGTTTCATCTTGGAATTTAACTCTTTCTAGCTACTTTTACCCCCTGGGCCATTAGCCCCTTTTTCCCACAAGGAAAGGTACAACCCTTCCTAACATGGAAAACCCAATGCCTGAACCAAGGTGGGGGTAAGATGAGAGGAATAATGATGGAAAGTGGTAAGTATGGATGGAATGGATGATGACATTTTGTAGACCCACCTAGTGGAAACTCATCCTAAAGGGGAATCAACTTACTAGGACATTATGTCACCCTCCCAGGTATGAACAAGTTAAAGAGCATAATTTCCAAGCGAACATTATGAAATGAAGGATAATTCAGTGCAACATATTCAACTACTTCAAAATCAAAGTGACACATACCATGATACCCAGACTCATTACCTCATCGAGCAAGCTTAATACTACTTCAGGACCGAGCTGGTGGGATGGATGTTGTTGCTGTTGATAGGTGGGATGCATTGAATAAAATATGGGCCCTCTAGGGCCATGCTCAAGTCATCTGGCTCTCGACACTCCATGTCTAGGACCTGTGGGCCTCGAGACACGATATCCTTAGTTATCCCTAGGATAGGGGATAACATCTGGCTCCAACTCGGGGACATGTGCTCAACGCAGAGCGCATGATAACTTCAACATCTCTGGCATGGCCTGTATCTGCTAGATCTCAAAAAATGTATCCGTAATCATTAGGGTGGTGATATCACCCCTCACTGATATATAATATAGTGGAATAAAAGTAAGCATGCATATATACATAATGAAAGAATACAAAATGAAACTATACTAGCATGAATGCAGATGGTATATACAACGGATGCAAATGCCTAACTTACCACTACTTACCTGTTGGTTGCTAGTGGGAAGTAGCGCTTGATGTGTATAGAATTCATAGGTATCTTCACATCTTCTCCTTCAAGTGTTGGTAAGTTAAAAGAGTTTGTTCCTTCTTGACTCATGATTTTGTAGGGACCTGTCCATATTCCATCCAACTTCTTGTGTATACCAAGTTTCACCCTTCTTTTATCCCATAACAACACTAAGTCTCATTCTGTGAAAGCTCTTTCTTTTGATTTATGATCAAAGGTGTTTTTAACTTTCTCTTGATTCTTCGCCATTTGACTTAAGGAAACCCTCTTGGATTCATCCAGCTCCACCAACTAGTTAATTCACCCTTGGATTGCTTCTTCTTCTGTGGTGTATTGTTGAACAAAAGGAAGGATAGGGATTTGGAGATTCACAGGTAGTTTATCCTCCAACCCATACACTAGTTCAAAAGGGGTTTTTCTTGTTGAGGTCTTTGTTGTTATTTGATCTGCCCATAGGGCATACTTGATCTTGCTATCCCAGACCTTCTTGTTCTCTCCCACAACCTTGTTAATGATATTCATGAGGTTCTTATTGATTGATTCTGCCAGGCTATTCCCTTGTGGGTAGTAGTTTGACGAATGAGACAGAATGATGTCGTACTTGAAACAAAATTCTGTTAAGGCAAGGGAGATAAAAGCTTTGGAATTTTCAGTGGTAATTTTGGATGGTACCCCCAATCTTGTTATGATTCGTTCTTCCAAAAAGTTCATGACCACCTCCTCAGTGGCTTTCTTTGTGGGAATAAATTCTACCCACATGGTAAAATAATTTGTGGCGGTCAAAATCCACCAGTGACCGTTACTTGAATTATCTTTAAACTCACCAATAAAAATTCTAAACCCCACTATTGCAAAAGGATATTCTACCACCACGAGTTTCAAAGGTTGTGCCGAGAGTTTTTGTTTACCTGCAAAGTATTGACAAGGTTGACATGAGCGAACATATTGGTGAGTATCAACAAACAATGTTGGCCAATAATATCCATCTCTTAAGATCTTTTGTGCGGTTGTACGAGCAGCGAAGTGCCTGCCACAATACGCCAATTGTAATTCCTTCAATAGTTTGTTGGCCTCTTATTTGCTCAAAAATATGAGGAGAAGTCCGTCCGAGTCCTTCCAGCCAAGACCATCCTTAGTTAAACAATAATTCATAGCTTTGAGTCTTAGAGCTCTTATTTTATAATCTACTAGATGGTTTGGGCATGATAATTTCCCGAGGTAGTATATTATGTCTGAATACCATTCACCATGTTCTAGCTCACTCACCACCACATTGACTTGTTATTTTTCTCCCATTTGTATAGCTTCTTGGTTGATCTTAGTCAACATTTGGGCTAACCCTTGTCCCTTCACAATCTTGGTGGGTTTTATTTCCAAGTCATATTATTGGATTTTGGAAACCCACTTACCTCTAGTAACCATACAATCTTGTTGTGACAAAACATCCTTTACTGCTGGGTAAGGGACACATAAGCCTCAATCTTGTTATAGCCCACATAGTTTCTAAAATGCATGAGGGATTTCACCAAGGCATAAGCTTATTTTTCAGTAATTGAATACTTTATCTCTGAATCCCTAAGGACTTTACTCATGAATGCAATAGGATGTTCATGGTCATCAATGTCTTTCTGCAATAAGACACCTGTGATAATATCTTGAGAAGCAAAAGAGAATATCATGAAATATCGTGAATAATCAGGACTAATTAGAACTAGGGCTTGGGAAAAGGTGTCTTTTATATCTTCAAAATATTGAAGGGCCTTGTCATCCCACCTGAATGCTATGTCCTTTTTAAGTAATGCACTCACGGGTTTTATTATTTCGGCAAAGTTTGGGACAAATATTCGAATACAATTTATTTTTCCAAAGAATGATTGTAGGGATTTTTTGTTGGTAGGGGAGTGCACATCTTTGATAGATTGGATCCTCTCCGGGTCTACAAAAATTCTTCCCTCTGAGACTATGTGTCCCAATATATTTCCCTTATCTATCCTGAAAATAGAATTCTTAGGGTTCAAGGAAATACCATATTTCCTACATCTTTCAAAGACAATTCTGAGGTGTGAGATGTGGTCTTTTCTTTTCTTTGACACGACCGTGAGATCATCTTGGTAAATATCTATAATTTTCTAAATAAGATCCCTAAAATCAAAGTCCATTGGTCTTTGAAAGGTTGAACCTACATTCATAAGGCCAAATGACATTCTTAAATACATGAATGTTACCCATGATGTGGTAAATGCTGTTTTGAGTTGATCTTCTCTTTTGAGTAATACCCGGTTGTATCCAGAAAATCCATCCAGCATGGACATCATGTCTACCCCTGTGACCATTTGTAGTAAGTGTTCCATATTTGGGAGGGGGTAATTTTCTTTCAAAGATAGCTGGTTAAGATTTTGAAAGTCTATGCATAGACGAATTTCATCGCTTTTCTTTCAGACAAACACCAAATTGGACATCCATAATGAATATCTAATGTGGGCTATGATACCAACATCTACCATCTTTTGAAGTTCCTTTTGTATCTGGTTTTCCAAATTAGGGTTAATATGCCTTAGTTTTTGTTGGAAAGGTTTGGCTCCTTCTGTCAAAGGTATAACATGTTGGATGACATCACCCCTATAAGCCCTTAAGTCATCATAAGTCCAAGCAAAGGTATCCTTAAATTATCTTATGAGGTCAAGTATCTCATTTCTCTCTTTTTCTATGGTACCTTTCCCTATTTTTACCATTCTTGGATTCATCTTGGTGCCAATGTTGAATTATAAGGCTTTGTCTATTTGTTGTTTGTGTTTTTATCCTTTGTAAACATCGTGTCTATCAAGAATTGTTCTAAAGGGATGCACCCTTTTGACATAGTGTTATTTTGCAAGTTCACTACGTCCAGGTTGATGGAATCAACTAGGAAGTTTACTTGTGAATTGGTGAATTCTCTACTATTTTCCATGAATCTAAGGATTTGATTATCATCTTCAAAGACCTGCCAATGTTCTAAGTTATCAGGGATCGATGGTCTAAATAGGACCTCCACTTTGCACAAGTTCTGGAGGGGACCCTCATAAGGTTACAAAGTAGATGCCAAGACAACAAAAGCATCTCCTACATAATTTTATTCTCTGGGAATTGCTTTGATTGATACTACTTCAAAGTATTTTGCAACAGATATTGCAAAGTCTCGGTACCTTTTTAGTCTCTCATTCTTTGTGAGAAAGTTTAACAAAGCTTGTGATACTATTAGGTCTGAATCTCCTATAACCCTCAAGTGTGTGATACCCTTATCAATCACTAGGTTAAGACCTATAATCAAAGCCTTGTATTCAACAATGTTGTTTGTGCAATGATATTCAAGTCTATAGGAGTAGTAGTAATTTTCCTTAGATGGGGCAGTTAGGACAATTCCAGCCCCTGAACCAGAGATCGAATTGTTGGTTGTGGAGCCTGATCATCTTCTTGATTCAGAGGTCCTTTCTTTCAGTCGTGTTTATACCCCATGAAGTATTTACACCCCAGAAGTATGTACACTCTTCCATGCGGGGGAGTGCAGAGGGGGGGTACCCCCTCTGCGG
>JZKD02S1616458.1:0-14083 GCA_000966675.3 Picea glauca
TTTTTTTATTTGGTTCTCAACATTACTTGCATGTTTATGTGCTACCACTTTTCTTCTATGTTTCTTGGTTTTAAATTATAGATCTTATGTAGCATAATTTAGATATGGTTTAGGTACCAAGGATGAGGTTTCCTCCTTCAATCATGGTCAAGGACATTAATACCAAACCTGGTTCTCAAAACCACCTAATGGTTTCCACATCCCCACTAGTTCTCATGGGCCATGTGTGGATCCTTCATCCACTACATAATCCATACTTAAGGAATATTTATCATGCAAGAATTATATAGTGTATTTTTCATAAGTGAATGGAGAGATCCCAAAGTTTCACTTAGAGAACATATATTTAAAATTTAAGTTTATAAAAATCCATCATCATCATCATTTTCATAGTCATCATATAGTTCATCACCATCATCATTTTATTGTTCATATGACTCATAATTTTTTTCATGATCCAATGCCTTAAAAATCATAAAAAGTCAATGAATACAGTCCACTTCGAAGGGGAAACCTCCTTTTACATTATATCCAATTTATAAGACAAGATGATATGATCCTAAGACTAGGTCTCCTTGGTATATATATGATACAAATGATACAATTATAATGGAAGGGAATTATAATGAAGGGTTCTACCCTACATACAAATATAACACTAGAAATGTAATAATACAATATGTAGGGATTAATAAGGACTCTTATACTTAGCATGGGACATTGTCTATAGATCATCATGACCTTCCCCTTCAAACAATTTTTATCCTCGACACTTGACTAGATGCAGGTGTTTGTGTGAATAAATCATCTTCCCATGTTTCATCTTTATTGGATATATGGGCTGACTCAGGTTCTACGTTAGTTCTCCAAAAAAAACATAGAAACCATCGACCCCTATGGTAAAACAGAAGGCAACATTGCGCATAGAGTGCAGAGTGAAGTATCACCGATATAGCTCATGGGTGATTGCATGACCCAAGTGTATGCAATCATGGAAGGGATGGAACTGAGGGGAATGTTAGGAATATTAGACTTCTCTTACTTCATCATTAATTCTACCATACCATCATTCATCAAATATATTATTCTATCTATTCGATAACATTCATTCTACATAAACCATCACACTATTCTATTGCACGCTATAAATAAACATCAACATATTAATTAATTTATTTATTCATCCATCATCAAGCATATAAAATCAACACATAACAGATAACACACATAGAGACACCATTTTTACTGTGGTTCTCCCACCTTGGAATTTGTCTACAAAAATATTCTACTTATTTATTATTCTTCATAAAAAAGGTCCTACATTGCATGCATTACATCATGGTTTTCGTACTATTGAGGCTGACCAATGTCACACCCAACTCCATAGCTTGTGACCTGACCCGCAATTACAATCCATATAACTCCACCTTATCCCCTTCGCTATTAAAAAAAAACGACACTTCGACTCAAAACTCTAAAAGGTTCTCAAAATACCTCTATCATACAAAATTTATAATGATACTCCCATAGAGACCTCATACATCCTCTATTTATACTTTAAAAGTGGGTAAAAACCCTTACATCATACCCCAAACACGTAACTCTAAGTGGACTCAAAGTTTCCACATTATAACCACCTTCACGCACTAATCCACAATTTTGTCATGCTAATTTTCCTTTGCTCCCACCACACACTGCTTCCTTGGTCCATTCTGCCTCATTTTTTGTGTTGTATCTCGAACCTTACCCCAAAATTTCCTGCTGCAACAACCCCCCAACACTAAAATGTGGTTCATCCCGAGCCACTCAGGTAGTGTGTTCCTGCTACACTGATCTCTCTCCAATGACTAGAACTTCTTTGTGAGTGCATATACTTGTGTCTTCGCCCAACACTTTTTTCATTTTGGGTCTCCAACATCTGCATTATTGCATTCTCTTTTGTAACTTCTACACTTTCCAAGTGTGCCTATTCCAGTATGTCGTTCTCTGTTTCCAACTCTGTTATCATCTTCTCTGGTTGCTCCTGAAGTGGATCCATCTAAGAATGTCTTGTTTGTATTTCTTCTTGGATTTTATTCAATTCTACTCATATATTTTTCATTTCCTGCACGACCTTCATTCTCTCTGATATAGGAATTTACTTCTGTATTTTCTTTAAATCATGGAATGCAATATTCAAATTATCTTCCCTCTAATCCATTTGTTGGATTCTTTCATCTTCTGTCAGGATCATCCATGTCTACGTTGTCCTTCCGTAGAGCTCTACTACTTCTTTATTTATAGAGCCATAATATATGTGTGTTTTGTTTCATGTTTCTCCCTCTCTGATATGAATTCTAGAGGGGTTGGTTGGTGTCATCTTCCAAGCCATTTCTATTATCTCTTGTTTATAACTGTCCATCGTCTGTGCCATTATTTTTATCTTTTCTTCATACTATATACATTATGTACAATTCTATTTTCTACACTGCACTTACTAAAGGTTGGTAGGTTGACTATCCCTATACAGTTTTAGCTGAATACCATTAACCATTCCTTGTATTTCCTTTCCCAATAAGTTCTTTTTTTTCACAACAAATCCATCTCTGGCAAACTTTATTTTATATGGCCCTGTCCAATGCATCCTGAACTTCCATAGGTGATGCAATTATTTACTTTCATAGAGAATAACAATATCTCCTTCTTAATATGTCTTTCATTCAAGGATTTATCCTTTTCTTTATATACCTCATGATGGAAACCAACTATGATTCAATCTTCTTCTAATTCCATGAGTTGAGCCAATATTTCTTGTGTTGCGCCTCTTTCTGTCATATCTGTATTTGCTAAAATTTATAGACTTGGTATCAAATAACCTAAGGGAACTATTACTTCATGTCCATACACCAATCTAAAATGTGTCTTCCATGTTAGCTTCTTTCATGTAGTTCTATAATCCCATAAAACTGAGCTAGTACCTTCAATTCCTAATCATCCATGTTTATATTACAAATCTTGGTCAAGGAATTCTCCAATTTCTTGTTGAATGCTTCCATTGTTCCATTTATCTGAGGACGATAAAGAGTTCTCTTCTGATGATGTATCTCAAATTATTCCAACATTTCCTGGATTGTACTATTGATAAAGTGAGTCCCCTGATCACTCATCAATATTCTTGGACATCCAAACCTTTTAACTACATGTTCAAATAAAACATGTGTTGCAGTCTCTGCACTGCAATCCTTTACTGGTGTTTCCTCATCCCATCTGGTCAGGTATTATGTCACTGTGATAATATAGCTATCCCTTGATTTTCCTGTTAGTGGATTAATTGGACCTACAAATTTTACTACCCACTTATCAAACACTTGCAAATTTGGCATCTCAATGACATATCATCCCTCTTGGATGGATTTCCAACTCTCTGACAGACATCACAATTTTGACAGTACTCCTTCGCATCCTTATATACTTTTGGCCACCCTAATCCTATGTGTAATACCTTTTACGCAATGGATTTTGCTATATAGTGTACTCCAACAATTCCTTCATGTGCTTATGCTAAAATAATAGGCCTTCCATGCTCCATAACACATCTCCTCAAAATGTTGTTTACACCCAATTTGTATAAGTGACCTGCAATCAATTGGTAGTCTATAGCTCTCACCACCATATTTTTCTTCTATGCGGTATTAAATTACTTTGGGGCAAATATTGTACTCAAAATCTCAATACTTTCATAAAAATACTCATCAACAATGTGTACTGAAAACAATTATGCATCTGATAAGTTGTCCTCCAAGTTACTTGGTTCTTCTCCATTAGTTATCCTAGACAGATGATCTAGCCTTGCATTCAATCTTCCAGGATTCAGCACGCCTTCAAAATCAAACTCAGGAAACAAGTGTATCCATATGAATAGTATTCCCCCCAACGTTGTCTTATTGAATAAATATCTAAGAGAATAATGATCTGTAAAAATATTGAAATGTTTCCCTAACAAATAATGTTTGAATTTTTGTAATGCATACACCATGGCCAATCCTTCCCTTTCTGTAGTATATTGTAGTTCTGATCCGAATCTGATAATTTTCTACTTGAAAATGCTATAGGGTGATCTATATCACCTTCTTCTAGTTGTGCCAATATTGCTCCTAGTGCTATTGGAGATGCATCCACATGCACATGAAATTCCTTTGCCTAATATAGAAACACTAAAATCGGCACTGTCACCATATTCTCCTTCAAAATTTGCAAACTATATTGGCATTCATAATTCCACTGATACTTAATGTCCTTATTCAACATTTTTTCCATTGGCATATTCTATGGGGGAATTCCCCCTAAACTGGATCTAAGGAATAGGGAGATCGATAACTTCCTTAAAAGACTAACTTATCTCTAATCTATCCCAAAAGAATCTAGACTAAGTGATAAGAGAAAAAGAGAGAAGAGAAGGTTAATAAGTGCACCTTGAATCCTTACAGTTGATGTAGTCCTCTTCCACTTTTCATTTCCTCCTAGATCACATATATCCTCCCAAATGCGATACCCATTTTTCCCCTAGTTTGTAAATATAACTATAACTAGACAAGAGACTATGGCAGACTAAATATGTGTGAATGTTTGATTTGATGAACCCTTGTATAAAAGGGTCAATGTATGAATTTCTATTATTAATAGAATTTGAATATGTGTTGCACAACTACTGAAAGGGGGAAATTTTTTCAATATAGGCCATGGATTCTATGAGAAATATGGTGAAGGGAAACCAAGTATGGTTGAGAAGACCCTCACCAGACCGATACCTACTGGGTGTAATTTCTCAACACTCCTCTAACCCTTAAATGAATTACCATTCAAGCTGGTAGTTGGAAGGCCATCCTCAAGAGTTAATGAGGAGATGGGGAAGGGTACCCATATGTAAGGCTTCTAGTCATGACCATAAATTGGGATTCAGACCCATGCAACCTTGTTGAGGAAGGAAATAAATGAGGTATTTTTGGAAAAGAGACAGATCTTCTAGATAACAGAGAGGGGAATAAACTCTCCATAGAAGAGGAGGATACTTCGACTTGGAGGTTGAAAGGAAAAGATGAGCAGTAAGATCATTTTTGTTGGAAGAAGCCATGGAAATGGTTTGGATACAAGATGATAAATGAGGATGATGAGTGACTAAGGAAGTACTCATGCATACCTCCTTGCTTGAGGTAGGAAAAACCAGACACCCAGGTCCTGTGGAGGGATGAGAGTAAACTTCCTCCCTTACTGTTGTGGAGAAAAGAGAAAGAATCTCTCTTAGAGCATCATGGTCTAGCTCGGGGGTGGCCAATTGTAAATCCGTCAGGAATGACTATGCCTATGGTTGGGAGGAAACGAGCACCCCTTTCAATAGATACTCCATATTTTCCAGTTCTAAAAAGTATTTTCATACTATGTATAATATATTGGATGTGATAATGAAAAGCCTATGTTTATGATTAAGTCTTTCAGTATATGAACAATTATTACAAATTCTCCTTGTTTTATGTATACTGTTATATCTATATGATCTTTGATTTATCTCAGTTTAGTTTTTGTAGGGTCATAAGATATTATTCCATAGGGGAGTCTAGGGTAGGAATAATTGAAATGACTAAGTCTGGTTGATTCTTTGAATTTTCCTCAGTGTGAATGTCAAGTTCCTCTATGTGGGAGAAGAGTGTTTCCCTTCATAATAACCACCCATCTGACTGAGGGCTCACACCCATGTCCTTAATCTAACTACTACTAAAGGATTAACACTTAGCCCTAGAATTTCCAAAGTATCCATGTGACCAAGGTCTGGGAACCTTGCGCTAGTCCAAAAGAGGCTATCTCTTTCAGGACTTCGGGAATGGTGACTCCACGATCCTAAAAAAAAAATGAACGTCGAATTCATGAACCAATTAGGGCCATCGATCATGGGATTCAGTGTGGATCTCTCTCAACTGTTAGATAGGACGTAGGAAGGGAGGCTAAAGTGGTTTGACAAAGTTTTACTTCGGGAGATTAGGATTGGTATAGTGATGAAACTCCCGAAGGATGGAGTCATGGAGTAAATATGGACTATTGAAAAGGGAGGGACACTTTCCCACATATCAATGATCATCCAAGAGTTCAGGTAATTGGGAGATATAGAGACATGCAAATTTCACCCGCAGCTCTGTAAGATGGATTAAACCCTAGTCGTAGATGCTAGGTGTATGTGGCAATATATTGGGGGTGGTCCGGGAGGAAATCCAGGAGATACACTGAACTCTTGAATGTTGAACTACCAAAGTGGTGAGATCCGTTGAATCAACGGGTAAGTGGCAAGTGATCCTATGATCCAGAGCCTTCATACTCTGGAGGGTTTTGGCCAAAGGTTTTCAAAGTGTGAAAATTATCGAAGTCATGGACGTCGAAATAAATCTTAGTCTTTGATAGGGAGAGGACACATGGCACCAGATCTGAGAGTTTGAGGACTTTTCCCTTCAGGGTATTTACATCAAGAGAAGTCGATAAGCCTCGAATTTTGGAGCCATGAATTAATGATAAATGTGGATCTATGGATCCACGTGGATAAATTTCAGCCATGTGATGGCGGTGATGTGGCCCACTGAAGTCATCCTGGGTGACATGGACCTGCAACCAAGGTGCCATGTTTCACCCAAATTTGGCTAATTCATCCATTCCTTGTGCCTATTAGAGCATGACACATATAATCCCCTAAGGAGGACACATGTCACCCCTCAACCCTTTCTACATGTCAGTTCTTCGTCCGTTCCCACCTAGATAATGTGGCTAGTGACGTATACGGGACTCCAGGAGTTTGGGTAACTTTAGGAGTTCGGGGGTTTTGGGGGCATGTTATAATTTAGGAATTTCCAACATAAAATGTCAAACGTCGAATGCTGAAGGGCCAAGGACACGTGGTGAAATTTCAGGAGTTTGGGCATAGTATGGTAAAAGGTAATGCTCAACAAAGATCTTTGACTGCCAAAAATCGGAACGCATGGGACAAAGATCGTCAAACGCTGATCGCTGAAGGGATAAGCCACATGGAAATATTTCAAGACTTCGAGGGTTTGGAAAAAGGAGTGTTATGCATTGAATACTGAAGCCTCTTTTTAACCATATATCTCAGTGGAGGATGTGGACCATTGATCCCATACATTGTTTGACGATCTAATAATTTGACAACACTTTTGGAACTCCCAAAGTCCGAGAAATTCTGAAGTGCCAAAACCTTTTCTAATGTAGGATATTAGCTCCTGATTTTCAACTCGAGGTCAAGGGGAAGACCCCTCAGGGATGTAAATTTCAGGGATGTTGATTAAGAGTGTTTTTCTTAGTAAGGGACCGAAAATGAACCAAGGAAAATGAAAAGTTGATGCCCCATCCCTAGAAGGGATATTTAAGGGGTTGGGTATGTTACAAATTGGTATCATAGCATGGAAACAACACTTGGCATGCTTGGGATCATGCACGAGTCACATAGAAAAACATTATTAGATAAATTATGGGGTAACACCCTTCTTTACCCCCCTTTCCATAAGAAACTTGTATGAACCTCTACTGGAGAGAGGAAAAACACCTTATACTATTGATATATGTTGTGGAAGTATGCAATTTAGGTTTCTAATGTTTCCAAGTAAAGAACTGACTTCACCTTACAATAATATGTGTTTTTCATGAATTGATAGATTAATAACTAACATAATTTTTTTTACCAACACTCAAGCAGTCAGTGAACAACAAGAGATATACAATGTAAAGTATGGTGAGACATCAAGATTTGATGGAGAGCTCCAACAATAGAGACGAAAAATATGATGAAAGGAGGGTGGTGGAAACTCCTCCAAATTTATCCGAAACTGTAAGAAGCCGCATGGTAGAATTACAGAGTTATAAGGTTGACAATGAAAGACTGATCAAGGAGTAGGAGAAGAAGACTGAAATTAATGTAGTCATACTAAAAATCCTATTAGATATATAAAGGCAATTGAAACATGGTCCAACTGCCAGTCATGTGACGTGAATCATACTAAGAAAACTCCAAGTCCACCTAAGATACAAAAGCGTGGTCCTGAAATCAACCACACTAGGAGGAACACCTCAAAGAAGGCCCAACATGAATCCAAGATACATTCAATGGAAGATACTTCAGAGTCCATGACTACTCTAAAAGCTTAAAGGCTCAGATAGCCATTTTAAACCTAAATGGGAAGGATTCCATTTGGTGGAAGGAGCTTAGGAATGTGAAAGGAGTCCATGAGAGGGACTTGTCATGGAAACAATTTTAGAAATACTTCAATAAGAAGTACATGTCATAAAAATACTTTGATGGAAAGACTAAGGAGTTCTATGAACTCAAGTTGGGACAACTCACCAGAGATGAGTATATCAACAAATTTCTCGAGCTAATGAGGTATGTTCCCTATATAAAGGATGAAAAGGTAAATATGCAATGATTTATTAATGGATTACCTCAGTCTTACAGGGACATGATTGATTTTGATGAGAGAAATACCTTAGAAGATACAATTCAAAAAGAAAGGTATTTATATTAGAAATTCAAGAGTAATATAGAACCCCATAAAGTCTGGAAGAAGAAAATAATTCAGGATTCAAGAACAAGGGGTTTAAACCCTCAATATTTAATAACCCTAGTAAGAGCTCTAGGATGAACCTTCCTTCCATAAGTGTGTATCAAAAAAAAATTCCCTCCCTGAGTGGGAATAAACCATTCAGAATATCCCCAAGTAAGACTGATAACACGAAGAGAGAACCCTTGAAATGTTGGGTTTGTGGAGAGGAACATCTGTTGAGGGACTATCTGCATAGGAAATGGAACAATAGAAGGGTATACAATGTACAGGAGGCTACCACAGTCAATGATGTGACTAGGAGATTTCCACAAATTTATGCAGCCTTGGATAATAGACAAGTTTACCACCAAGCTTCAGTGGTGGAGATGGAAGGTATGATTGCCAACCATCATGTTTCCATTTTAATTGACCCTGGTTCTAATTTGAATTATGATGCCCATCAAACTATTCATAAATGTAAATTGAAACAAATTAAACATGCTAAATCATTGATGGTACAACTAGCCACTGGAACCAAAAGAAAAGTAACAGAAGTCATACCAGCATGCCAATTTATCATGAGTGGGTTTCCCACCCAAGAAGACCTAAACATACTTCCTCTAGAATCTTATGATCTGTTGATTGGCATGGACTAGTTGGCTGACCACAGAACCAAGTTGGATTGTTACAATAAAACTTTGGAGTGTGAAAACGAAGAAGGAAGAAGGGTAACCCTACAAGGGATTCAAAAGCATGTCTCAGTGAGACAAATATTATCCCTCCAATTGAAGAAGTATTGCAAAAAGGGATCTCCCTTGTATTCAATACAAGTACTAAAATCTATTGCAAATGAAAAACCCAGCCTAGTGGACCATCCCATATTGAGAGAATATAAATATGTATTACCAGAAGAGGTGCTAGGTCTACCTCCGAGAAGGGATATTGATTTTTCAATAGAACTTTTACTAGGAGTAGTGCCAATGTCTAGAACACCCTATAGAATGAGTACACCCAAGATAGTTGAGATCAAATTACACCTAAAGGAGATGTGGGACAAAGGATACATTCATCCTAGTGTGTCCCCATGGGGAGCACCAACCTTGTTTGTGAAGAAGAAATATGGCACACTCAGATTATGCATAGATTATAAACAACTCAATAATATGACCATCAAGAATAAGTATCCATTGCTAAGAATCAATGACTTGTTTGACCAATTAAGGGGTTCTACCATCTTCTCCAAGATTTAATTGAGGTATGGATACCATTAGGTCCAAATTAAATATGAAGACATGTACAAGAAAACCTTTAGGACAAGATATGGTCACTTTGAATTTGCGGTGGTTCCATTTGGGCTTACCAATGCACCAACCACTTTCATGTGATTAATGAATAACGTATTTAAAAAGTTCTTGGATAGGTTTGTGTTGGTTTTCATTGATGAAATCATAATCTATTCCAAGAATAGGGAAGAACATGAAGAACATATCAATGTAGTACTCCAAGTGCTAAAATATCATCAGCTCTATGCTAAGCTTAGTAAGTGTGACTTTTTCCATAAACAAGTCCATTACTTAGGCCATGTTATTTTTGAGGAAGGAGTGGAAATTGATCTTGACAATATTAAATCCATCGTGGATTAGCCTACCCTAAATGATGTATATGATATCAAATCCTTTATGGTCATGGTGGGATACTATAGGATATTCATAAGAGGATTCTCCAAGATTGGTTTCCGAATCACCTCCCTTCAGAAAAACAAGGTTAAATTCATTTGGACATCAAAATGTGAAGAAAGATTTCAACATCTGAAACACCTTCTATCCAATGCACATGTACTAAATATTGCAGATCCAAACAACGACTTCCTTCTGTGTACATATGCCTGCAAGGAAGGGCTCAAAGGAGTCCTTATGCAAGAAGGACATGTGATTTGCTACGAATTTAGAAAATTGAATGAGAATGAAATCAATTATGTGACCCATGATATGAAATTGGTTTCCATAGTGCATGCTTTAAAAATGTGGAGGCATTACCTCTTAGGTAAGAGTTTTATACTTATGAAATACCATAGTGGATTGAGGTATTTGTTTGACCAACCAAAACTCAATGTGAAACAAGCTAGCTGGATGGCTCTCCTTAGTGAGTTTGATTTCAAAATAAAACATATCTAAGGAAAGGAGAATAGGGTGGTTGATGCCCTTAGTATAAGTATGAAATTAGTTCACCTGGAAGCTGTAAGCACTAGTGAATCAATCATTAAAGAGAGAGTCGAAAGTGCACAAGAAATAGATTCATTTTTCCAGACTGTGAAAGCATACCTAAAGCAAGAGCCCATAGGGATGTAGTATGAAGGTTATAAGATTCTTAATGAAGGCCTTTTGACCTACAAGGGAATATTGTATATTCCAAATTGTGATGACTTGAATAGGTTCATAACGGATGAACTACACAAGAGACCATATACCAGTCATCCTGGTTATCAGAAAATGATCACGAACACTAGGAAACTATTTTATTGGCCAAGATTGAAAAATGACATAGCTTATTACTAATCTAAGTTTCTAGAGTTTCAACAAGTCAAGGCATAGCACTGGAACCCAGAAGGGTTGTTGCATCTCCTACCAATTCCCGAATGGAAATTGAAAACCATCTCCATGGATTTCATCACAGGATTACCAAGATCAACCAAACAAAATGATGCAATCATGGTAGTTGTGAAGAAACTAAGAAAAAATGCTCACTTCATACCTGTCAAGTCAAATTGCAAGGAAATATTTGTATTTCCAATATCTTCATGAAAGAGATATTTAGACTGCATGGAATTCCTAATGAAATAATATCCGATAAAGATATAAATTTTACTTCAAACTTTTGGAAATATTTGTTTGTTGGTTTTGAAACAAAATTTCTCTTTAGTACAACCTATCACCCTCAAACTGATGGGCATATAGATAGGGTAATACAAGCATTAGAATACATGTTGAGGATGCATGTAATGCATCAACCCAAGAAGTGGGAGGACTACCCACCACTGGTAGAATTTGCTTACAACAATGGATATCAAGAGTCATTAAAAATGATTCCTTTTGAATCCCTCTATGGAAGGAAATGAAACATTCCAATAAGTTGGAACAACCTAGTAGACAAAGTTATAATTGGGCGAGATATGCTAAAGGAAATAGAATGACAAGAGATTCATAGCAGGAAAAGTATGAAGATAGTCGTGGATAGACAAAAGAGTTGTGCATACCTGAAAAGGAATCCTAGAGAGTTCAAAGTAGGGGATCATGTGTATCTTCGAGTTAGACCCAGGAGAAGCTCCTTGAGGATGGGAGCTTGTGAAAAGATGGAACCCCGATATTATGGACCCTTTGAAGTTTTGGATAGAGTGGGAATAGTAGCCTATCGGCTATCACTCCCTCCCATAGTGAAGGGACACACTGTTTTCTATGTTTCTTTATTAAATAAGTATGTACATGATTCTAATCATATTATTGACTAGTCTTTGATTCAGGTGGAACCCGAGGGAGAATTCCTGCTAGAACCTCAATGCATAATAGATAAGAAAGAAACCCCACTCAGGAAAAAAACCATTGCACATGTGAAGGTGTAGTGGAAACACTTTGGCCCATATGAGGCCACATGGGAAATGGAATATGCCATGAGACATGTATATCCATTTTTTTTTACTTCTATACATACAGAGAACATCGACATATATAAAATCGAGGGCGATGTTCCTTTAAGGGGGAGGGGATTGTAATACCGATGTTTCCTCCAGTTTGTAAATATAACTATAATTGTCCAAGAGAATATGGCATACTAAATATGTGTGAATGTTTTATTTGATGAACCCTTGTATAAAAGGGTCAATGTATGAATTTCTATTATTAATAGAATTTGAATATGTGTTGAAAAACTATTGAAAAGGGAAAAGTTTGCCAAGATATACCATGGATTCTATGAGAAATATGGTGAAGGGAAACCAAGTACGGTTGAAAATGCCCTCACCAAACCAATACCTACTGGGTGTAATTTTCCAACCATCCTATGACCCATAAATGAATTACTATTCAAGCTGGTAGTTGGAAGGACATCCTAAAGAGTTAATGAGGTGCTCCGAAATCGGATTCAGAAGCCTGACAGGGCATGAAAAATGCTCAAAAATGAAAGTTCTCAGAATTCGATGAAACCAATGCCATTGTGTCCGGCTCGTCTTCCTGATTCCAGTGGTATAATTTTTATGTCAAACGGAGTCCGTATGGAGAAGATATCGCGTTCTGACCGAAAAGTCAAACAGACAAAAAAAATGTTGATTGGGCAGTCCGTACGACTCACACGTGGCAGTGACGTGGCATGATGGTACACCCTGGCAGCCGACGTGGAAAGTTTTGGTTGGCTGATGGTGGTCGAATAGGGTGATGACACGTGGCATTTTATTATCGAATGGAAAGGTGCCACGTGGCCCAATGAAGGGCTTCCACGTGGCACCCCTATTTTGGCTAATGGCTTTTGGTTCATTTATCAAAACTTTTTGGAGGCTGCAGGGTTTGACCCCCGGACCTACACATGCTACAAGTGCCTTCACAATAGTCCTATAACCAATGCACCACATTATTTATTATGTTATAAAACCCATAGTATTATTTATATTGTATGGTTTTATGCGCATAAAGGAGGAGAGGGGCCAGCGCTTAGCCCTTTGGGCTAAGCACTTGGCCATATGGAGTCCATATAACCTTGCCAAAGGAGCGCGCACCCAAGACTGAGGGGCTAAGCCTGAATTTAACCAATTTATGGTTATAAAGTGGGTTTTTCCAACCACTTTTGGGTTTAATTAATGTTTAACTCATTTTTAATGTAATTAACTCATTTTTGGGAGTTATTGGGCATTTTTAGAGCCTAAATTCATGGAGGAAGTTGGAGATGGACAACTAACTCCCCCACTATTTAACCAAGGCCATGTTGAGGCCAAGGGGACAACTTTTGAGAGAAATTTCAGAGAAGAGATGTTGAAGCAAACCAAGTCAAAGCCAGTTTGAGGCAGGGAGACCGTTGAGGAGGAGATGCTGTCGGACGATTTCTGAGAGCTCGGGACATTCGATTCAGGTGTCGTTTTTTGCGCATGGTTCCAGAGATCTGGGCGAACAAGACTAGATCAGTATTGAGACCATTCGACAATGTAAATATGTACTAATAATATTTCGAACAGAAATAAAAAGCCTCCCCCACAAGAGAAAAAGGCCCGGAGACGTAGGCAAAGTTGTCGAACTCCATTATCAACCTCTGTGCATTATGGTTTTTTGTTTTTCATTGTGTTTTTCAGATCTGAAAATATGTTAATGGCTGTATAATTCATTCCTTTTCTCTCTCTTTTGTTAAAGTTTCCCAATGATTAATTAATGCATGCGAATAAAACTCAACCATAGTCATTTCGAAAAATCCTGACGGATCAAGTGGTATCAGAGCTAGTTGACGTTTGGATTTGAGTTTTGCATGTTAACCAGGGA